>JBBPMZ010000125.1:0-23921 GCA_038090575.1 Tylopilus cf. pernanus | reverse complement strand
CTATATCAGCGCTGCTTGGAATACCCGTACGAGAGGGTTTGGGAACGTCAACACGACCTCGCATCATTGGACGTCGAGAGAGGAGGAGGAAGCACTGAGGTCCGCTGAACCGGAATCAGACGACACATGATACTCTGGTACAGACTTGATATCTGTAAGTCAGTGGAGATATCGACTTCCTCTCCATATTCGTTTCTAAGGCCTATCATACTTTAGAACTGAACCCCATATCGTAAATACTATCTTTCGGATTTACATAATACAGCTCATTCGAACGTCGTACATCATATATGTATGCAGGATAGTTCACACAGGTTGGAACATAATTTCCCTAGAGACAAAAAGGCGTGAATACTGAAAGCAAGCTCAGGCAAGTATCAAAACAACGCCGACATGAGGATGCTTGGCGCATTTTACTTGAACCGATAGCAATTGACGAAGCCGTTCAACGTGAGGCCCAACACAAGAGGTATAGTAGGACATCTGCAATAATATTATTAATAAAGACCATGCAGTATGGTCGACGGTACTTCGCATCTATCCAGTTGCGTCAAGATGCCTCGTCGACGCTATCACATCGATAGCACACAATCCACGCTGGAACAGAGAACTTGAATGTAACTCTATCACTACGTCTTGCAGCAGGTTGCTCAACCTGAGCCAACGCCTTGAGCCACTCGACACAACTGAGAAAAAGTATACTCACCACCTCAGGAACTCCTTCGCTCACGGACCGAGACAAAGTATTCCTATGCAATGGCTAATTCAGCGTCAGCTACGGCCACATTCACCGAAAGAAACAGAACGGACACCAAAAGCTGCTTGAAATCGAGCTCTCTCGGAATTAGCAACACGAGAAAATCTCAGCAGTAATCCTTCTAGATCGTCCGAGGCTGGAGTTGGAGCAGGTTGTGTCGGTTGCACCCTCTGGTCGATGGAAAACAAGAAAGAGGTAGATCCTTCCTGTCCAGGCTGTTCAACGCATCTTTGCTAAGGATATTATGAGATACATGGCACGTTGATTGCTCTTCACGAAAAAAAAAAGCTCACCAGATTCCGTACAGGAGCCATCGTCGAAAGCTGGTGGCGAGGAGGACGATTTCGCGGTGGTGAGGGAGTGCAAGCTGGATCAGAGGGCAAACTAGAGCCCGTGGAATCCCGAGCAGGTCTGTCCTTCGCACCCTTTGTTATCCGCTTGAGCCATTTCCGAATAGCTGATTCACCCTCTGGTGATTCAATGGCGGCGATATGTTTTTCTTGGTTCGTTTCGTGTTTGGAAGGCGGCGACGTCGGTACCGGAGGCACGGCCAGTGGCTGTAATACAGGAAGAGAAGCCTTAGGCACCGCTTCTCGAGGACTGATGGACAACGCTAGCGATGGAGACTGCAGCAACATTGGCATATACACATAAAAGTATGGAGTAGTCACTGACCTCGACATGAGGGCGAACAGACGATATAGGTGACGGCGGCTGTCCCAACCTTAGCATCCATAGACGAAAGCACGAAGAAGCCAGACCTCGTCATAATCGAATGCAAGGGCAGGAGCTAGCACGCTTGCGGGGACTTCAATCTACGACGATATGTGAACTTGTGTAAAATTGGATGTGGATGAACTCGTACGTCGAGGAGATCGTCGTCGTTATCTTCACTCGTGGGCACTTCCTTGTTACTCGACGGCTGTTGTCAAGATTTGACAACGATGTTAAAAGGGTCCTGGCAGCGACTCGACGACGACATACTGGACGCAGGTTACGATCGGAATTCTTGCCGCCACCCAAGAATTTGTGCTGCTTGCCATGTTGTTCTTCCTCCCCGGTTAGCGTCTGTTGAGTCACAAGCCATCTAACTTGTCACGATCACGGAAGAACATAAACCTACAGATGAGTCCGAGAGAATAGCGGTGAGATTATGAATTGTGATTTTCCCGCCTAGCCGTCCTGCTGCAAGGTACCTGCCATCAGGAGAGAGAGCAATCGGCCATATATCTCCGTCGGCCTTGAGCTTGAGGACAGAACCAATTTGAGAGAGTGTGGATGGGTTAAAGAGTGAGACGACATGGGTCGTGCAGGCAGCAATAAATTGGCCGTCTTCAGCGAGAGCGATAGAGGTGAGAGGGTTGACATCTATGACCTCTGACTCGGCAAGCAGAGTCCCCGTTGTTGCATCGTATGACTTGATCTTGTTGTTTTTACAGGCATGGAATATTCGCTTTCCATCAGTGGACCATGCCAGTCGGGTGCCATAATAATCATCCCCTGTCTTGGTGCCAATGATGAGCAGCTTGTGAGCCGTGTGAATGTCCCAGATCGTGATTGGGCCATTCACTTCATAAGTGGCGAGTCGGTCTCCATTTGGGGAGAGCCGGACGTTCTTGACCGACGCCTTGAATCCAAATTTGGCAATTCGCTCACCCGTCGCGATGTCCCACACACTCGCCGTGCCTCTCCTCGTTCCTGTCGCGAACCGGGTCGAGTCGTCTGACACGTGCACTGTCCACACCGGATTTCCCTCCACGTCGACCACCCTTTCGTGCAGCTCGACATCCCAAACACTCGCCCCTTCCTCCGTACCACAGACCACCCATTTCCCGTCCTTTGACACTGCAATCGCATTCATGTCCAGTCCTGTCTGCTCGACCACCTCCCGGGAATCCGCAACGTTGAATCGCTGGGCTGCATCTGTACATGCAGCGAAAAGATGCTTTCCATCTGCGGAGAATGCGATCACGTGTATTTCGCGATCGCTGCCCGTCTCAAGAAGTTTCACATCACCTATGCCAGATATCAGTGTGCCCTGTCACTCTTCCTCCTACTGCTCACCAGATTCGATCTGCGACATCTCACGGGTATCGTGCTACAGCTGGGGTTTGAGGCCTTGAGGCGTCAGAGAACAAGGTGTTTCGGTCCACAGCGTCTTAAGGTGAGACGCGTCTGTACGAAGGAAAGACTCAGTCGTCGTGGTCAAACGCGACTATACTGGTAATTACCTGTACGAAGGAAAGACTATTTACGAGTAAGTATACGCTGTAACGTAGGATGCGGGATGGCTCACCTCAGTCGTCGTGGTCAAACGCGACTGAGGTGTCCATGAGAAAAATTTTATCCTATGTAGTCTGATGCACGTGTCGTATTACTATCGTACTTCTAACTATCTAGACTCGTAAACGTCGTATCTCAACATGGCGGCACCCAAAGTGCTTCATCTCGTGACTTTGGGCGCTTTTTCTTACTCGGGTCCAGTACATACGCAGGCCCGGGCCATCCACATAGTGAAGTTCGAACCTTGAACTTAAAGCTTGAGTGTTCAAAAAGGTGCGTGCACGTGTAACATTGGGAAATGAATGCAACATTGTCAAGGAAGATAAAATGGACACCACGGTGCGTCTTGCATTCCATCATTTCGCCTTTGTGCGAAAGCCAACCTGACAATTCGGTTGTCCGTGCCCATAGTAACAGGAGCTCACAGAGCATCGATGCAAGCTGTCAGAGAGAAGTCCAATAATTGAACAAGGTGTATGTTTCAGTGTGTCCAATGTGCCCATCGTGATAATTAACTTCTCTGGAGGCCACCGGCGACGAGATCCTTGCGATGCCATAAGCGGCCAAGCAAATCGTGTTGTATATGTGTACTCCACCGTTTCAGTTCCAGATGAGTCGAATCGGGAGACAGAGACTGTCGCTCTGAGCGTACTTCGAGGTACTAACTATCAACTGAGCAGATCATTACGCTGTAATGACTTTTTTAGTGATAACGGCTGGACAACTGCGTAGTCGACGACCTATATGTTCGTTTCTAACTTATGAGTGAAACTCCGAATGTGAAGCACTTTTCACTAACCCCGGTGATAAGTCGGAACGAAGAACTTCAGAAAACCAATGTTGTCCAATGGTATGTATGTGTGCAGTTTCGCTCTACGTCATGCTTCATCTTAATTAGTCTCCTGGTCCACTGCCAGTCGCGGGGATCCTTGCATCCAGGAATGGACCTCTACCACCCTCTGCATGCAACACGTCCGTTTATTTTGCAGGTTTGGTGGCAATGTTGAAACTCTTGTCTGTCGGCTCACCTATCACTTGACGAGGAAACTCGCACTCCTTGACAAATGGCACTTAAAAGAAGAGAGAGCTTGCCACTGCGAATTTGAGTGGGGGACACATTGGAGCCATGCCTGTCCTCTCGACACGTATCGCTCATCGTCTTCGTAGGTATGTGTACAGCATGCATGTCCGGTCAGTGAGCGAGGTCTCTTTCATGATGTTTGCGCGGATCATCATTTCACTTTTCCTTGCTACTATCTGCATTCCAGAGGTACGATCTTCTCTGCCCTTCGCTGTCTTTAGCACCACTTACATTCCTGGCCAGAGGGTTTCGACCATATTGCACCTGTGCGTGTGACTTGGAAAGGCTACTCAGAGTTGTTCTCTTTTTTGGTAAATTATTTCCACCGAATACCCGGACGAGAGGGTGCGGGAACATCAACATGGCCTCGCATTGTTGGACGTCGAGAGGGGGAGGAGGAACTGTGATTCGCTGACTTTGAACTGAACGACGTATGGCCCACCATCACATCTCTGTGCCGACAGCAGAACGTGCAGATGATATCGACAGTGTGATGTGCTTGTGCTCCTACATACATTTCGCTTTTAAGTAGAAACCGCCTACCAGGTTCAGAGTATGACAATTTGATACAAGTTATAATAAAATTCATGCTATGCGCGGCAGGATGACCCGTAAAGAGCTTGAGCAGTGACGGTATGAACGAGCTATTGAACGCACATAAGGAGATGTGGTATATAAAATAATAGGGTATCACAAGGAATACAGATATAATGGGTCCACACCACATTTATCAGTGCAGCAGTCGCGTCAAGGAGTCTCATCCACGCTATCACATTGGTAGCACACCACCCACTCTGGAACAGAGAACTTGAATGTAACTCTACCGGTGCGTCTTGCAACAGGTTCCTGAACCTGATGCGGTGGCCTGAGCCTGTCGATGCAACCATGAGAAAGTATACTTACCATTATGGGAACTCCCCCACTCGTAGACTGAGCTGGATCATTTCGAGACAATGGCTGATGCAACATCAGCTACTACGACAATCTTGATTAAAAAGATGAACATACAAAGGAAGCTCCTTGATCTCGAGTTCTCCTTGCATTAGCAGCACGAACATGGTAATGCATCAGCAGGCCATATTCACCTTCGAACGGGTCAGGCGGCGTCGGTGGCGACTCGTCATCCATGGATGCCATGTAAGGGCCGGACCTTTCATCTCCAGGTTGCGCGACTAATATTTGCTAAGGATGTCATGAGATACACAACATGTTGATGAGACGTTATGAAAGACGATGCTTACCGGGCGTCGTGCAGGTGTCATCGTGAAATGCAGGTAGCGATGAAGACGGCTTCGTCGCATTGGCGTTGGGTAAGCTGGACCAGCGGACGGACGAAAGGATGGACCGGGATCTATAGAGCGTTGAACGGCATGGTCCCCACCACCCTTTCTCATTTTCTTGAACCATTTCTGGACAGTCGACTCGGCCTCGGGTGAGTTGATAACACTGGGGTGTTCTTCAGGATGTGGTTCGGAAGGGGAGATTGTCGGTGTCGGTGCGGGAGGCGCTGGCTGGGACATGGGATGGTTTGTGTCAAGGGAATTCATCGTCCCGACGTGAGGGTGAACAGACAGTGTAGGTGAGGGCGGTTGTCACAACGTTAGTTTGCACAGATGGAAGAGTGAAGTGGCCAGACCTTGTTATAATCGAATACGGGGGCAGGGGCTGGCGAGCTTGCGGGGATTTCAACCTATGGCGATGTGCAAACGCGTGTAGAATTGAATGTGAATGAACTCATACGTCGAGAAGATTGTCGTCATCTTCACTCTCGGGTGTTCCCTCGTTACTCAACGGCTAATATTAAGCCGCAATAACGATGTTAGAAGGATTCTGGAAGTAGCTAAATAACGAGATACCGGATGAGAGGTGCGATCGGAATTCTTGTCTCCACCCGAGGATTCGTGCTGCTCGCTGTGTTGTTCGCTGTGTTGTTTTTCCTCCCCAGTTAACGCCTGTTGACTCGTGAACCATCTAGCTTGCCATGATTACGGAAGAACATGACCCTACAGGTGAGTCTGAGAGAATAGCAGTGAGGTTATGAATTGTGATTTCCCCGTCTACTCGTCCTGCTGCGAGGTAGTTGCCATCGGGAGAGAGTGCAATCCGGTATATGTCGTTACCCTTGAAGACAGAACCAATTTGGGAGTGTGTAAATGGGTCGAAGAGTGAGATGACGTTGGTCGTGCAGGCGGCGATGAATTGCCCACTTTCAGCGAGAGCGATAGAAATGAGCGGGTTGTCATCTATGACCTCTGACTCAGCGAGCAGAGCCCCCATTGTTGCATCGTATGACTTGATCTTGTTGTCTGTACAGGCGTGGAATATACGTTTCCCGTCGCTGGACCATGCGAGCTTGGTGCCAAAGTAATCCGCCTCTGTCTCGGTGTCGATCGTGACCAGCTTGTGACTGGTGACAATGTCCCAGATTGTGACTGGGCCATTCGATTCACAAGCGGCAAGTCGGTCTCCGTTTGGGGAAAACCGGACGCTCTCGACCCCGTAGTTGAGTCTGAGTTCGATGATTCGCTCACCGGTCGCGATGTCCCACACACTCGCTGTCCCTCCCCCGGTTCCTGTCGCGAATCGGGTCGAGTCGTCTGACACATGCACCGTCCACACCGAATTTCCATCTTCCACATCGACCACCTTTTCGTGCAGCTCGACATCCCAAACACTCGCTCCCTGCGCTGTTCCACAGACAACCCATTCTCCGTCCTTCGACACTGCAATCGCCTGCATGTCCAGTCCTGTTTGCTTGGTCACTTCCTGTCCATCTGCGATGTTGAATCGCCAAATTGCATCGCTACTTCCAGCGAAAAGATGCTTTCCATCTATGGAGAATGCGGCCGCACGTACCCAGCTGCCAGAGTCACCCGTCTCAAAATCATCTATGCCCGATGTCAGTGTGCCCTGTCACTCCTCATCGTAACCACTGCGCACTAGACTTGGTCTGCGACATCGCACAGGTATTGTGCTACAGCTGGGGTTTGAGGCGTTAAGGAACAGGATGTTTCGGTCCGCGCCGACATACAAAGTCGCACTATAACCGTGTTCCTTTTGAGCGCTTTTTCTTACTCGGGTTCCCATATGTGCACAGACCGTCCACATAGTCAAAGGTAAACGTTCAAATGTACTCGGGAGCACAGCATCCCTAGCACAGAACGATCCATCTATTAGTACCAGCCCCCTGCTCAAGAAGACGCGCACGTCCAAGGTATCAGGGAACGAGTGCCACCTCGTCAAGGGAGACGAGATATGACACCACGGTACATCTTTGTACTCTCATAGTTCCTCAATCTGTACGGAAGCTAACCCGACGATTCAGATGACCGTGTCGAAACACACCAAGTGTTTGCAGAGCGTCGGCGCAAACTGTCAAGGAGGCATCCAAATAATCGAGCAGGGTATGTTTTCAATGTATCCAGCACGCTCATCGTAGTAATTACTTTCATTTCGATCCAGCGACTCAGAAAATTCATCGTCTACTAGCCACCATGACCAAAGGGAAGTTGTACTAGAACGGGACCAAGATACCGAGAGACTGCCGAACGAAAGCGGAATTGGCTTCGCCACCGGGCCCTGAAAGGTTCGGGGTGATGATGCCGATGTGCAGTTGGTGCTGACAGTCAAGAGAGCCGAAGGATATTGGAGGCGAGATCTTTCCGATGCTACAAGTATGTGATGGAAACGAGCAATCCCTTTGTGGGTGTCACGGCGGGCCAGGTTTGGTCAACGACCTAAATGTTGGGCTCCGTCACGCGTGGAAGGTGTGGGACTATTGACCGATGCTGGAGGTAGACCAGAGATGACACCTGCAGAAACCCAGTTCTGAGAAACACCAAGTGGTCTCGTTCACTCTATTTCAACTGGAAACGAAACGCTCATAGTCCACGCCCGGAGAGGTCATATCTACAACCAACAAAGAGGGCAAGCCTCGACCAAACGGAAGTCATGCTCTCTAATCTGGCGCCCTACGAGGTTCTGTAACACGCGTGCTATCGTCTGACGGGGTCCAGCACAAGCAATAGTATGTAAATGCGGAAGACCGGCCCAGGATCTATCTGAAAGGAGAATCCAGGCGCATTCTGGGATATGGATCCGTTCGACCAAGCAATATTAGTACCTTATGGGCCGATGCGACAGGCAATGGTGTTCGGTGTTAGGAAACGTAATGTCACATGTTTCGAGGTATAACAAGATATCAACCAATATGACAAGGATCATACGGTATCGTCGGCAGCGTATCGCATTCATGTGTATAGCAGTTGTGTTCAAGGTGCCTCGTCAACGGTACCAGATCGGTAGCATACCATCCACTTTGGAACAGAGAACTTGAATGTGACTCGATCACTGCGTCTCGCACGCTCCTGATCCTGATGCAGTGCTTCGAGTCTCTCGATACAACCACAAGAAAGTATACTCACAGCCATGTTTCTGGCACCTTTTCTTGTCTGCTTCAGCCATCTCCGGACGATCGAGTCACCTTTCGGTGGGTCGGCGACACTGGGGTATTTTTCAGGACGCAGATCGGAAGGGGAGGTCGTCGATGTGGGAGGCGCTGGTTGGGGAACGGGGTGTGTGGCCTCGAGGGAGTTCGCCGCCTTCACGTGGGGATAAACGGGTGATTCGGGTGACGGCCGCTATTGCAAACGTTAGCACGCATAGCGCATCGGCATAGAAGAGTGAGGCGGTCTAGGAATAGTTCGTTGCTAAGCACATACCACGAGGATATCCATGTCATCTTCGCCCTGAGGCCATACTTCCTTCTCGCCATAGCCAGATTCCTGTCAAAAGACGCAATAAAAATGTCAGACGGATACACATGAAGGCTAGATAAACGACGAACCAGCGCTGGGCCAGAGTCGCAAACAGGATTATCTGAGTCATTGCCCGAGGTCGGATGGTGCTCGCTGTGGTGTTCTTCCTCTCTGGCAGACAGCTGTTGAGTTGTAAGTCGTCTGGACCATGTATGCCACGCAAATACTCACATTGACAGACTCCAAATCCGGAAAAATAGTGGAGAGGTTATGAATGGTAATTCTCCCATCATGTCGTCCTGCTGCGAGATAGGCTCCATCGGGAGACGAAGCAATCGACAATATGATGCTTTTGTCCAAGTCCGAGTCGTTGATGATGATGGAATTGACCCGAGAAAGGTCGGACACATCCAGGAATGTGATGGAGCTGCTTTCTGTGCTGGCAGCTATAAACTTCTCATTACTAATCAGAGCAATAGACTCGAGGGAAGGGCCATCCGTGTCCTGCGACTCCGCCAGTGGGGACCCTGTTGACGCATCGTAGGACATGACCTTGTAGTCTTGGCAGGTATGGAATATTCGTTTTCCGTTGCTCGTCCATGCGAGCCGGGTGGAAGGTTGTCCCCCCGCTGTCTCAGTGTCGATTGTGAGCAGTTCGTGGCCGGTGACACTGTCCAGGATCACGATTGGTCCACCGGTTCGGCAAACGGCGAGTCGGTTCCCGCTTGGAGAGAACCGAACGCTCTCGATCCAGCTGTCAAACGCGATTGGACTGATGATTCGCTCACTGGTCGCGATGTTCCACACATTGACGCTCGCCACCTTTTCCCAGGTTCCTGTCGCAAACCGGGTCGAGTCGTGCGACACATCCACTGCCCACACTTTCTTCCCGCCTTCCACGTCGACCAGTTTTTCCCGTAGTGCAGCATCCCAAATACTCGCCCCTTCGTTCGTACCACAGACCACCCATTTTCCGTCTCTCGACGTTGCAATCGCGTTTATACACAACCCTGCTTGCTTAGCCACTTCCCGCCCATCCGCAATATTGAACTGTCGAAGTGCCATCTCAGTTCCGGCGTAAAGATGCTTTCCATCTGCGGAGAATGCAACCACGGATACCCCGCTAGAGTAGCCTGTCTCAAGAACAATCACATCGTCTTGGCTAGATCATCAGTCGGGGTGTCGCCTCCACCCGTCGCTCCTCTCAAGCAACTGCTGCTCACCGGACTTGATCTCGGGCATCCCACAGGTGCTACCAGATGTAGGGTTTGAAGTGTCAAAGGGAAAGGTGTTTTGGTCCCCACTGTCACACAAAGTCGCGCGACGACCACGTTTCCTTTGCCTCGTGTCTTTTGGGCTTTTTCTCACTCAGGTCCCCACACCTACACAGGCTGTCACGGTCCATGTTGCGACACTTCGAGTCTTGAGCATTAAGATTCATTCACAGGGCATATCGCCTCTTGCGCAGAATGATCCATCTACCGATTCGTACCGACCTCCTCGAGAAGACGCGCAAGGCTAGGACGCTAGTATGAAACAAATACCAGTACCTCGTCAAGGGCGACGACGTGGACACCACGGTGCGTCTTTCTGCAACCTCTCAGGATTGGGCGAGCGAGAGGAGCGTTGAACAGTGAGGCCTGAAGAATAGATCTTATAGCTGGAGAAGATGCCCGACGACATGGCTGGGAATGGCGCATATACAGCCTAGGAAGGACCTCGGCCACCTGTACCTCACCTCCCCCTTGTGTCCTCTGTCCTCTGTCTAACCTACCCCACTTTCGTGCTCTAAAATTATTCCAAGGCCTATATCGCCACTTTTTTCAGTGATAACGGTGGGACAGTTAGTCAGTTGACGTTCGGATCTAATGCACGGACTGGCTTTGTGGATCGTCAAAGCCATGTCTGGAGATCCTCGTGTGAGTGAACTGCACCAATGACATGGTGCATATGAATTTATGCTGGCATTTTTCCAGCCATGCAAGGAGTCTAGGCGAATATCTAATCTATGGGTGTGGGGTCTGCAAAGAAGCTGGGAAGGTCACCGGCGCGTCAGACATTCATCGCTCCCCCCGAGTTTCTGTTAAATTTTTGTGTTCGTCCGCTGAAACCTTGAATGTAGTGTCACTTTTGAGGGCAAATGCAAACGCACTTGACGTAGGTCGTACCCAATCCCAAGCTTATGATATGCACTCGGAGGTGTTGGGCCATAATTTACACTTCCCATCTGGCCTACGCTTCGACTTTGCTTTTAATGATTGTTCTAGGGGTCTGCACGACGTCTACCAGCTACTAGTATGTCCCCCGCTCTCTTCCGTATTCTCTTCAACCATCTCTGGATAGTTGATTCGCCCTCAGGTGAGTTGATAACACCTGGTTGTTCTTCAGGACGTGGCTCAGAAGAGGAGGTTGCTGTTGTCAGCACTGAGTCCGGCACTGGCTGTAATACGGAATGGGTAGCTTCAGGTGAATTTACTGCCTCCACGCGATGATGAATAGATGATGCGTGTGATGGCGACTGTCGCAATATCGGTATACATAGTACGCAAAAGGATAAAGCAGTTACAAACCTCGTCATGGTCCGAGTTGAGTACCGGAAGAGCAGGCGTGCCCGTGGGGTCTTCAGTCTACGACGTCGTGAGAGTTAACGTTCGTCTAGGAATAGCCACTACTGAACACGTACTTCAGGAAGATCTATGTCGTCTCCATGGGGCCTCAGGTGCTCCCCTTCTTCCTCGTCGTAGCTAGACTCCTGTCAAAAGACACAATAAACGTGTTAAGCAGGTTTTCATGAAGGCTGAACAAATGATAAACCTGTACAGGATGTGACTTGCGAGGAGGATTCTCATCACTATTCGAGGTCGGATGGGGCTCGCTGTGTCGCTCTTCCTCCCCAGTGGATGGCTGCTGAATTGTGAGCTATCTGGACCATGTGTGCCGCACAAATACTCACTTCGACAGTGAAACCTGGGAGGATAGTGGCGAGATTATGAATACAGATTTTCCCGTCACTTTGTCCTGCTGCAAGGTAGATACCATCGGGAGACAAAGCAATTGACCATATGATACTGTCGTCCTTGATGTCAGGGATGATCCGAGAGAGCGTGGATGCATCCAAGAATGTGATCCCAGAGCCTGTCCATGTGGTAACAGCTATTAAGTTGTCATTTCCGACCAGCGCAATCGACCCAAGAGAAGGGCCTTCAAAGGTCTGTGACTCTGCAAGCAGGGTTCCCCTTGATGCGTCATATGATTTGATCTTGTCGTCATAACAAGTGTGAAAAATTCGACCTCCATCGCTCGTCCATGCAAGCCGGACGGAAGGTTCTCCCCCCATCGTCTGCGTGTCAATCGTGAGCAACGTTTGGCCTGTGACACTGTCCAGGACCACGATTGGGGCTCTCCATCCACAGGCAGCAAGTCGGTCTCCACTTGGAGAGAACCGAACAGTCTCGACCCAACTATTGAATACGATTGGACCAACGATTCGCTCACCGGTCGCGATGTCCCACACATTGACATTGGCCATCTTCTCCCAAGTTCCTGTCGCAAACCGGGTCGAGTCATGCGACACATCCACCGCCCACACCCGACTGCCACCCTCCACGTGGACTATCCTTTCCCGCAACTCGATATCCCAAATACTTGCCCCTTCGTTCGTGCCACAAACGACCCATTTTCTTCGTCACTGCAATTGCGTTCATACACAACCCCGATTGTTTGGCCGCTTCCCGTCCATCCGCAATGTTGAACCGCCGAAGGGCCATCTCAGTTCCACCGTAAATATACTTTCCATCTGTAGAGAATGCAACTGTGTATATTGCGCCAGAGTACCCTGTTTCAAGAACAGTTATGTTGTCTTGGCTAAATCGTCAGTCCGCCTCAGGCTGTTGCTCCTCTGAACCGTTACTCACCGGACTGGGTCTGTGACATCCCACAGGTGCTACACCATGTAAGGTTTGAAGCGTCAGGGTGAGCAGTGTCTCAGTCCGCGCCAGCCCACAAACATGAAGCTGCATTGTAACCACGTGTCCTTCGAAGCGCCTCGTATAGGCTGGCGCTCTCTCACGCGCTCTCCACACATGCAGAGACTGTCTGCGCCATCCAGCACACAAAGCCGCAATATAACCATTTCCTTTCTCTGTGACCCCTTTCTGGCGCTTTTTCCCACTCTGGTTACGACTTCATGCACCGGTCCTATGGTGAACACCGAGTCTTGAGTGATCTAGTCCAAATCACAGGGTTTGTTGCTTCCTGCGAACTTAATCTACGACTAATACACTTGATCGTGCAGACATCCCCCGAGTTGAATTGGTGTGCACATTGAGGACTTCAGACTTTCCATTTTTGCAGTAACGAAGAGCGCCAGTTACAAATGTTTACTTGACTCATAGCGTGGGTGATACTAGGCGGTCTCTGCAAAGAACCCTGAAGGGTCGTCGACGACTTGAACATCCTTTTCCCCCTCTGAATACCGACAAAAACTGGCGTCTTCAACCTTATCTCACGTCAGTGTTCAGACAAGATGCTGGATCCTACTCGGACAAGAGGAGTCAGACGACGAAGAGATGGATTTCAGCAGTGTCGTTTACTGATTTACACAGCTATGATAACAAGAGTAACGATATCGGTGGTGTCAACAGGACATCTACAACTAGATAATAACATGGTAAACAGCAGACCAGCACTTGTCGCACTCATTACCCAGAACTCGCAATCAAGCCGCTTGTGAGTCGCCTACCTTACCGATTGGTAACAAAATATCCATGCTGGCACCGACAACGAGAGCTTCCAGCTGAATGTAACTCGATCTCTGCGACTTGCCGCAGGTTGCTGATCCCGATCCGCTGTTGAGTTTTTTGATACAATCTCAAGAAAGTACACACACCGTCACAGGAATTCTTCCACTCGTGGGTTGAGCTGGATCATGGGCCGGCAATTGAGGCTAATGCAATGTCAGGGACGACCAGATTGATTGCACGAGAAGAGACGTACACCGGAGGCTTCAAGACGTCGAGCCCTGGCGCGTTCAGCATTTGCAGCACGAACATAATGCATCAGCAAACCATATTCGCCTGGGAATGGGTCCAGCGGGGTCAGTTGTGACTCCTCACCCATAGACGCCATCCAAGGGCCAGATTCTTCATCTCCAGGTCGTGCGACTGATATTTGCTAAGGATATCATGAGGGACATTGTACGTGGAATAGGCATTATAACAGACGATGCTTACCGGACGACGTGCAGGTGTTATAGTCAAAAGCAGGTAGCGACGAGGACGATTTCGTACAGGAGAAGATGTGTGGGCCGAACCAGAAAATGGACCAGAGGGCCCTGGTGGAATATGCTCTGCCGAACATCGAATGGCGCGACCTCCCACACCCTTTCTTATTCCCTTTAGCCATTTCCAGATAACTGACTCGTCTGTGGACGAGTCAGTGGCACCAGCAGGATGTTCTTCAGGACAGGGTTTGGAAGGGGGTGTTTTCAGTACAGGGAGCACTAGCTGCGATGTGGGATTGGTGACTTCGAGTGGATCCACTGCCTCGCACGTGAGAATGGATGGACGACGGAGGTGACGGCACCTACAGTGGTGTTAGCGTATACACATAGAAGAGTGAAGCGGTTCGCAGACCTCGTTATAGTCGAATGCGGGAGCAGGCACAGGCGCACTCGTTGGGATCTCGACCTATGGCGACGTGTGGACTCACGTAGGATCGACATGAATGAGCTCGTACATCGAGGAGATTGTCGCTGTCACCTCTGCTCTTAGGTACCTCTTCAATTTCACTCAATGGCTGATGTCAAAACACCGCGATAATGTCAGAAGGGTCCTAGCAATAACTAGGTAGTGACATACCGAGTCGTGGTCAAATTTGTTACCACCACCTGAAGATTCATACTGCTCGTTATTTTGTTTTCCCTCTGCGGTTGACGCCTGTTAAATTATGAAGGATCCAGCCTACCAAGATCACAAAGGAATAAAACTTACAGACACGCCCGAAAGAACAGCGGTGAGGTTATGAATGATGATTTTCCCATCACTTCGTCCGCTGCAAGATAGGTGCCATCAGCAGACACAGCAATCAACCATGTCTTGTCATCCGCAATGGCAGGATCAAAGCGGGAGAGAGTGGATGAATCAAAGAATAAGATAGAGTTGGGCGTCCAAGTGGCGATGAACTGCCCGGTGCCGGCTAGAGCAATAGAGTTGAGGTAACCGCCATCCACGACCGGTGACTCGGCGAGCAGGGTCCCCGTCGACGCATCGTACGACTTGATCTTCTTGTCGCTACATGTGTGAAAAAGCCGGTCTCCGTTGATGGTCCATGCGAGTCGGGTGGAAATGTAGCCTGGCGCTGTCTTGGTGTCTGAGTCGATGAGTTTGTGACCTGTGTGACAGTCCGAGATCGTGACCGGGCCAATCCATTCACTTGCTGCAAGTCGGTCACCATGTGGGGAGAACCGAACGCTGTTGATCAACTTGTCAAACTTGATTGGACCAACGAGCTTTTCGCCGGTCGTGATGCTCCACACACTCGCCGTCTTTTGAAGCACCCCCGTAGCAACTCGGGCTGAGTCCTGCGACACATCCACTGCTTGCACCTCGTGTCTGCTCTCGACGTCGGCCACCTTTTCTTGCAGCTCGACATTCCAAATGCTCGCCTCTCGTCGCGCACCACAGACGACCCACCTCCCATTCATCGACACTGCAGTCGAATTCATGTCCAGTCCTGCCTTCTTGGCCACTTCCCATCCATCCGCAACGTCGAACCGGCGAATCGCAGCACCATCTCCACTATATAAGTAACTCCCATCGGTTGAGAATGCTACTGTGTATACAGCGTCAGAGCTGCCTGTCTCAAGAAATATCATGTCATCTTGTTGGATTGTCAGTGCACCCCCCTCTCTACTGCTACTTACCGAGTTTAGTCTGCGATATCTCACAGGCTGTCGTGTTCAAGCCATCAATGAGCAAGACGTTTCGGGTCACCCCGGCACCCAAAGTCTCACACTGAGCACGTTCCCCCTCTGTAGACACCTCGTGCCCGAGTCTTTTGGAACTATGCTTTTCTCACTCGTCCCCGCCCACTATATGCTGAGCCTACCTTTTCCCGCAACTTGACATCCAAAATGCCTGTCCTCCGTTGTTCCATGGACCACCATTTTCCATCCTCGACGTTATAACCTCATTTACACATAATGTTGCTTGCTCAGACACTTCCGTCCATCCACAGTGTTGAACCACCGAAGTGCCACCCCACTTCCATCATAAAGATTCTTTCCATCTATGCAGAATGCAGCCATGGATACACCGCTAGAGTAACCTGTCTCAGGTAGAGGACCAAAACATCTCATAATCACTTGATCTGGCACGTTTTCGGCTGCATACAAAGACCTTCTCCTGGCTGTGGGATTCCTGTTCGCTGCCGGTGGACATGGAGGGGATGTGAGGATGCAAGGTGACGGGAGGAAGGCAAACGAATGGGACGAGGAGCGAAAGAAACGAGCCCAACTAACAGACGATTATTTTTTGGAAGAGAACCCGGACCGTTCGGCAATCCATATGCTGTACTAGACAAGCTTAGTGATCAGCTGGCCATCCCTACAGGTCGTGTCAGTTTTTTACAACCCCACGGATGTCAGTGGACCAGCGCAACTAGTAAACACGACCCAACACCCGAGACTTAAGCTAGGTTGCCATGAAGACAACCGACCCGTACGACGTGTGTACTGTCCATCTGAGTTGTTTCATGTCAAGGCAGCGCACAGCCTCTCGATTCTCAGTTCACTGTCATATCATACACCATACTTTACAAATGTAACACAAAGGAGGCAGTAAGAAGATCTTCAACGCCGGTCTACGGTCGCCAACATACCCAAAATAATGCTTCATAAAAAATCAGAATCATAATCCATAGTGAACAAACGGTACCCAGGACAAGAATGATGCACCAGAGTTGCGAAGTTGTTCAACAGCATGATGCAAGGCCTCCGCAGCCCGTCCGGCATCCGGCATCCTACCACCTCCAAACAAGTTTGTGTAAATATCTCTTGTGACCTTTGGTGCATCATTGTCCATGATTGACCACATTGTCGCAATTACACCATCGTATCCCACAAGAAGCATCCCCGCTGCAAGGTGGATTGCCTCATCCGACAATTGCTCATCTCCCATAGCAGTCTGACATGCAGATAGGAACGCGAGACCTCCTCTGGGGCATGACAATTGCACGATATCAGAGAGCTTGAGGCGTCTGCCGTCAGCAAGCAGAAGGCCGCTGTCGAGAGGAGTGGCATGATCCTGCGTGCCATGACAGCAGAAATGTACCCAGTTGGACTGCTTCATCTTCGTCAAAACGTCCTCAACAGTCCCATCGGCCTCCTGGAAGTCTATCGATGGTGATGAAGATACCAAGGCTTTCATGATCTCCATCTCTTCTGTCACACAAGGTAGGTGACGCTGCCCATCTGTAGTTGGTTGAGCAACGGCGAGAAAGCGAATCTTGCCTGTGGTTGTGTGGGAGTCTTGCTGGGGGTACTCTTCGAGTGCGCCCAATGTTGGGATGTACGAAGAAATAGCAAATTCCGAGAGCTTGGGCCCACTATTTCCTGCGCCATAGATACCTACTGCGTGAATAGGGAGGAACGTAAATGGTCCAGTCGGGCACCAGAAGATACGAGGTAAGTCAGCAGATGGGGTTGCTGTTAAAGCAAGGACGCTAAGGATCGGACTGACGACCTTGCTCCAAAGGTCGGATAGAATGGATTTGAACACGTCGTCAACTCCTAGTTGTACAAGCCTCGCGGCTCTGTGAGTGTCTCTCTCGTCGCGTAAGCCTTTGTGCAGCAATAGCTTCTGTAGCTGGTTTTGAATGCCAACTATTTCATCATGGTTGGTTTGTGAGAGTGGAACATGGATGACGTGTTTTGAGCCCCCCACGACAACCAGCACATCGCAGCGATATTTACTTGCATTCAGAAGAACAACGTGACCGCTATGTGCCCAAGAAAAGAGCCGATCTATTTTCTTCGAAAGTAGAAACCGTTCGAAGCCAGGTAGCGCGCGTATATCCGCAAGGAGCAACTCACGCTGGCGGGCGAGGGTATGATACTGAAGGCCCTGCTGATCCAATGATGTTCCGGTCATATTTGAGGACGTAATCAAACTATGAGCTTCATTCGTGTGCCGAACACCAGCGCGTTCAAGTTCATGTGATATGTTCTCGAACTGAGTAGCAAGTGCTGGATGTGTGGAACGAAGGTCGTCAACTGGAGTGCGAAGCTGTGAGACCTGACTCCACATGATGGAACGACCTTGTTCTAGCCA
The DNA here is from genome assembly GCA_038090575.1 of Tylopilus cf. pernanus. Lineage (NCBI taxonomy): Eukaryota > Fungi > Basidiomycota > Agaricomycetes > Boletales > Boletaceae > Tylopilus > Tylopilus cf. pernanus. Next base: position 5,714 of record JBBPMZ010000125.1, on the reverse strand, counting down.
CTCAATTGCGAGTTCAGGTCTGTGAAGATCAAGAGCAAAGGCGGCAGCCTCTGATACCATGCCTGCAGCATCTAGAAGATGGTGATAACGATCTTGAAATGACAGGCCAAGCCAAGCCAATTGTGGAAGAAGGTCAACGGCAACAGTGTATGCCTCAAGAAGAGACGCGGTCCCCAGAGGGGAGAGTCGGAGGCACTCAATCCAAACTTGAGATGATTCGAAACGCACAGAAAGCTGCCCCGTGCTCGAATGTGCTGCGCGGGAGGAGTACGAGATGGCTTGGCGAAGGTCAGAAATCGAGGAGTGCCCAGGACATCGGACTCGGTAGCTCTGCAAATATAACCGTGCTGTCTCCTTTAGGTGCAAAAGCTTTATTGGGTGATTGTCCGGCGTCAGTCGCAAAGCATGTTCCTGCAGCGATATCGACTTCTCCAGGTCGATGAGGTCCCCAGAGCGCTTGAAGCGACTTGACAATGAAATCGCAAGGTTGGCTAATCTTGCCTGTTTGGATGGATGGTCATCTGGCGTGAGTTGCAATGCATCCTCCTCCAACAATGTTGACTTCTCCAAGTCAGCGAGATCCCCAGAGTGCTCAAAGCGACTCCACAATGAACTTGCGAGGTTGGCCAATCTCACGTGTTTGTCTGGATGGTCATCCGGCGTGAGTCGTAATGCATCCTCCTCCAGCGATATCAACTTCTCCAAGTCGGCAAGGTCCCCAAAGCGCTCAAAGCGACTCGAGAATGGAATCGCGAGGTTGGCTAATCCCACATGTTTGTTCGGGTGGTCTTCCGGCATGAGTCGCAATGCACCCTCCTGCAGCGATATGGACATCTCCAGGTCGCCAAGGTCCCCAAAGCGCTCGAAGCGAGTCCACAATGAATTTGCAAGGTTGGCTAATCTCGCCTGCTTGGACGGATGGTCAGCCGGTGTGAGTCGCAATGCATCCTCCTGCAGTGATATCGACATCTCCAGGTCAGTGAGGCCCCCAAAGCGCTCAAAGCGACTCGAAAGTGAACCTGCGAGGTTGGCTAGTCTCGCGTGCTTCTCTGGATGATCATCCGGCGTGAGCCGTAATGCACTCTCCTGCAACAATATTGACTTCTCCAGGTCAGCAAGGTTCCCAAGGCGCTCGAAGCAACTCGACAATGTAATTGCAAGGTTGGCTAATCTTGTGTGTTTGACTGGATGGTCATCCGCCATGAGTTGCAATGCACCCTCCTGCAGTGATATCGATCTCTTCAGGTCGGCAAGGTCCCCAAAGCGTTCAAAGCGAGTCCATAATGAATTTGCGAGGTTGGCTATTACTGCCTGCCTGTCTGGATGATCATCTGGTGCGAGACGCAATGCATCCTCCTCCAGAGATATCGACTTCTCCAGGTCAGCAAGGTCCCCAAAGCGCTCAAAACGACTCCACATTGGATTTGCGAGATTGGTTAACCTCACATGTTTGTCTGGGTGATCGTCTGGTGTGAATTGCAATGCATCCTCCCGCAGCGATATCGACTTCTCCAGGTCAGCGAGATCCCCAAAGCGCTTGAAGCGACTTGAGAATGAATTTGCAAGGTGGTCTAATCTCGCATGTCTGGATGGATGGTCATCCGGTGTGAATCGCAATGCATCCTCCCGCAGTGATATTGACTTCTCCAGGTCAGCGAGGTCCCCAAAACGTTCAAAGCGGCTCCAGAATGAAGTTGCAAGGTTGGCTAACCTCGCATGTTTGTCTGGATGGTCATCTGGCGTGAGTCGCAACGCATCCTCCTCCATTGATATTGACTTCTCCAAGTCGGGAAGCTCCCCAAAGTGTTCGAAGCGATTCCACAATGAAACTGCGAGGTTGGCTAGTCTCGTGCATTTGTCCGGATGGTCATCTGGTGTGAGTTGCAATGCATCTTTCTGCAGTGATATCGACTTCTCCAGGTCGGCAAGATCCCCAAAGCGCTTGAAACGACTTGAGAATGAGTTTGCAAGGTGGTCTAATCTCGCGTGCCTGGATGGATGGTCGTCTGGTGTGAGTCGCAATGCATCCTCCCGCAGCAATATCGACTTCTCCAGGTCGGTGAGGTCCCCAGTATGCTTGAAGCGACTTGACAATGAATTTGCCAAGTTGGCCAATCTCACGTGTTTGTCTAGATGATCATCTGGTGTGGACTGCAATGCATCCTCCTCCAGCGATATCGACTTCTCTAGGTCGGCAAAGTCTCCAAAACGCTTGAAGCGACTTGAGAATGAAATTGCTAGGTTAGCTAATCTCGTGTGTTTGTCCGGATGGTCATCTGGTGTGAGTCGCAATGCATCCTCCCGCAGTGATATCGACTTCTCCAGATTGGAAAGGTCTCCAAGGCGCTCGAAGCGACTCCACAATGAATTTGCCAGGTTGGCTATAATCGCGTGTTTGTCTGGATGGTCATCCGGCATGAACTGTAATGCATCTTCCTGCAGCGATATCGAGTTCTCCAGGTCGGTGAAGTCCCCAGAGCGCTCAAAGCGACTCAACAATGAAATTGCGAGGTTTGTTAATCTCGCATGTTTGTCCGGATGATTATCTGGCGTGAGCTGCAATGCATCCTCCTGCAGCGATATTGACCTCTCCAGGTCAACGAGATTCCCAAAGCGCTTGAAGCGACTCCACAATGACTTCCCGAGGTTGGCTAGTATTGCGTGCTTAGACGGATGGTCATCCGGCGTGAGTCGCAATGCATCCTCCTCCAGCGATATCGATCTCTCCAGGTCGGCGAGATTCCCAAGGCGCTCGAAGCGGCTCGACAATGAATTCGCAAGATTGTTTAATTTAGCATGTTTGCCTGGATGGTCATCTGGCGTAAGTCCCAACGCATCCTCCTCCAGTGAGATCAACCTCTCCAGGTCAGGGAGGTCCCCAAAACGCTCGAAGCGATGCCACAACGAATTTGCGAGGTTGGCTAATATTGCCTGTTTGTCTGGATGGTCATTGGGTGTGAGCCGTAATGCACCCTCCTGCAGCGATATTGACTTCTCCAGGTGCGTGGTGTCCCCAAAGCGCTGGAAGCAACTCGACAATATAACTGCGAGATTAGCTGATCTCACGTATTTGTCTGGATGATCATCTGGCGTGAGCCGCAATGCATCCTCCTCTACCAATATCATCTTCTCTAGGTCGACAAGCTTCCTAGACCGCTGATAACGATACAGCAATAAACGCGAGAGATTATCCAGCAATACAGGCTTGTCAGGGTAAGCATCCGAGGTGCATCGCACAACAACCTCTAGGATAGTAATCTTCATGTTTGGAACCCAAACAAAGGCGTCATGAAAAAAGGTTCCAAGCACGTCGCGTATAGCCCTGGAGGAATGGGAACGAGGGAGCGCACGAAGGCTCATATTGATCAATTTCTTCATCCAGCGCGTCTCTCGTGACGCAAGATGCTGGCCGGACAAGATAAACAAATATGAAATCCTTGGTCAGTGCAAAGGACTCACATTTGCACCAGCCGCATATTGACTCGGACTTATACTTGTTTTGATCTTGATTTCGATGTTCCCATCATGACTTTCGGACAACCCGATAACTAGGCAACCAAATCCAGATGTGTGTAGCAATTGGAAACGGCATCACTCACACCCTGCCAGTGTCCTACTGAGATCGAGCAACTCGCCAATAGTAACATCGAACTCATGGACAATCTCCTCGCTCGATCCCAACTCGAACGACACAATGACTGAGAATGATACTTTCGATGAAACCTCTGAAGGCCTTGCATGCCGTAGGTTGAGTGGCAACAAGACGAAGAAGATGAAGACTTACAACGCAATTTTGACATCCCATTCGACGTTGTCGTTGCCTACCTCAACGAGCTTTTTCGAGGTGTGATATGTCCCATTTTCGCTTTTCACAGAGACATAAGACTCGACAGAAATGCGTCTCAGCTTGATCGACACACAAATATCTGTATCAGAGATCTGCGTCAGCCATGTGTCAAGGCCGCAGTCTTTAGTACTTCAGTTTAGAGAACTTACGAGTGATTGCTGGGCATTGTATGTCGACAATAGCTACTGGCTCTTGCGGAGATACCAACACACTTTGACCATCTGACGGGTTCTGGCCCTTGCGCAGGAAATGTCGGAATGAGGGCATGGAAAGGGGCAAGTGACAAGGCCAAGAATTAGCGCTTGACACTAGTACTGGGGCAATGTCATCAGCACAGCCTTAAGGTAGGCTGAGCATAAAGCAAAGTTTTCACAGCTACCAAGATGATCCAGGCTCGATCTTACTAAATATTATTCAATATTCCATAAATGAGAGTCATCTGGTATTCTTGCCGAAACAGGAACTTGAAGTCTTTGGACATCATTCCTTGAACGAAGTTGAAGGGAGAGACGCGGCGCGGCCCGGGACGGAAGCGTGGGAGCACTCCTTGCACTTTGGGTGAGATCACTGGCAGCACCAGAAGGAAATGCACATAAGCTACATCAATTTTCGCTTTGAATACCTAGACAAGGGATTTGAAAATGCTGACATGGCCTCGCATCAGAGGACTTTAAAGAGCCTGAATCGGACAACATAATATTGAGGCACTCACTAGTATCAACTCAATTTAACGGTACTAGGTCAGGTAAGTCTGCGTATCTATTCAAGCCTAGGCCCATCATATGAGCTAACACGAATACCACTGAAATATTTAACTGATATGGACGGTGTGACGTGTTCGTGCTCTCGTATACACCTCGCCTCTAGATGGAAGTCAACCAGGTTCGAAGCAAGGTCATTCGGGATAACACCGATGCTAGATGTGAAAAGATGTACTGTAAAAGAGCTTAATGAGCTATTGCATTTAAGGAGACGTAGTAGTTACCATAAAATGGAGCCATCACATTTATTTGTGGAGTAGTTGCATCAAAGAGTCTCATCAATGCTACCACACTGGTAGCACGCCATCCACTCTGGAACGGAGAACTTGAATGTAACTCTACCACTGCGTCTTGCAGCAGGTTCCTGACCCTGATGCAGTGCCTTGAGCCCCTCAATACAACCTCAAGAATGTATGCTTACCATTATGAGTACTCCTCCAGTCGCAGACTGAGCCGGATCATTCCCAGGCAATAGCTGATGCAATGCTAGTTACTGCGACAACTTGAATTTAAAAGAGGGACATACAACAGAAGCCGCTTGATTTCGAGCTCTCCCTGCATTAGCAGCACGAATATAATAATGCATCAGCAGCCCGTATTCGCCTTCGAATGGGTCTGGCGGTGTCGGTTGCGACTCCACGTCCACAGATGCCGTGCAAGGACCGGACCCTTCATCTCCAGGTCGTGCAACTAATATTTGCTAAGGACATCATGAGACATGCTACATGTTGATCGGATATTATGAAAGACAATGCTTACCGGGCGTCGTGCAGATGTAATTATTGAATGCAGGTAGTGGTGAGGATGGCTTTGTCGCATTGACGTCGTGTGAGCTGAACCAGGGGATGGACCAAAGGACAGGCTGGGATCTGTGGAACCTCGAATGGCATGGTCCCTGGCACCTTTTCTTATCTCCTTGAACCATTTCCGGATAGTTGACTCGCCCTCAGGTGAGTTGGCAACACTGGGATGTTCTTCAGGACGTGGCTCGGAAGGGGAGGTTGTCGTTGTCAGTATAGGAAGCACCGGCTGGGACACGGAATGGGTGGTCTCAAGTAGATTCACTGCCTCAACGTGAGGGTGAACAAACGATGTGGGCGACGGGG
>JBBPMZ010000124.1:0-23946 GCA_038090575.1 Tylopilus cf. pernanus | reverse complement strand
CCTAACCTAACCTAAGCTTTTTTCTCGGCCCTTCAATGCCTCAGTTAGCTTTGCAATCTAAAGTGAATTAGCATGCGTCCGTAGTTACATAAGTGACTGGAGCAGTATTACCTCTGCCTATCTTTTCTCGCATTGCTCGATCACTCCAGGATTTGTCTGCACGATTATTTCCAGGTTGGCCTTTTCAACCTCGAGCTCCGATTCCAAGTCTTCGACTGCCTTGGCATGCACCGCACCCTCCTTGATGGAGTTCCGTCAGCATCCAACCCTTGAGAGCAATAATGAAACTCAGGGTCAACGCACCACTTCCACTCGTGCGAACTCATCCTGAAATTCCTGGTCTATGGTCCGAACAAGCTTCTATAGTAAGTTAGCAGCACTCAGATCTCGCTTTTCCTTGGCTTCGTTCTTCAGGGCGAGGTAGATTCGGTGAGCTACGCAGATATAATGAGCACGTGTCCCCGGAGATAGCAGGAATGATTTACCTCCCTCGAACTCACCAAGCACATGCTGATGCCCCGCTTTTTTTTTCCTCGCATAGCGCCTTCAAGGAGTGCATTTTTGTTGGCGCTCACTTGTAGAAACTCAAGCCCACTACGTGTGGCAGCAGTTTGGTCGGCAACAGCGTGCCGGCAGTAATGAGCTGCTGACGAGCTTATGAGCGGAGATCTCAATCAACGGAGAAAGTAAACCGACCGCGCATTCCACGGTAATTGTCACTCGTTTCTTTGACAGGTTTAAAAGCTTTCTCCTAAGTTCGGCTCGCTTCTCATCCTCTGAGGGGGTATCTTCCAGCTCCTTGAGCTTTTTCTTGCTGGTCCCTATGAGCGATGAAGATGATTCACACCAACTCCTTCAATCAGCAGTCTTTCAACGCACCAATCTTAGCATCCAGTGTCACTAAATGCTTTTGTGTGTCAAACACTTTCTTCTTTCGCTCGTCTAAAGCATTCTTCAGAATATTGAGTTTGGTTATATCGAGGATGGGTGGAGAGCGCCTCGCAAATTTCTTCTTGCACTGGTTGTCCTCATTCCTGAGATCCCGTTCCTCCCCTGCAAGTTTATTACCGTCCGCATCAATCTCTTTAAAGGTTTGTCTTGCTTCCTGCAGAGTTTGATCTAGCCGCTTTTTGAACTCAGGATCAACTAAAACCTCATCAGTCTCATTTTGCAAACTAAAGGTTCGAGCAAGAACGCACCAGCGCTGTTAACGAGGTTGCGAGCTGGTCGAATTCAAGTTTCGCGTGTTGAGTTTTGCGCGGCACGTTTCCCGTATCGTGAGCGCTGGACGACGTTGAGCGCGTTCCCAGCAACGAAGGTGGCTCTGCCACCTTCCCCGCGAGGACCAAGGCGCGAGACGGCTTCCATGGCAGCGCTTACGTCAATCTTTGGACCGCCCAGTGCATATTGATAGCCTAGGTGGAATACCTATGTCAGACGCACAAAAAAAAGTTCAACGCGACTCACCACGCGATGCAGATTTAGCTCCCGGGTCAAATACCACAACAGGCCGCACCAGGGCAACTGATTTGATCAATAGCATATGCGTCAAAGCCTAAAGCTTTCAGCTAAGATGGGAGTTAGAAAGGTTATTTAGCGGTTGAGTCTTTGACTTACTTCGTCGTCGGTCATTGGTGGACCAAGATAATCGAACTTCGGACGGAACCAAGTGTTGATCTTTGCTGCATCCTTCCTTAGACCGGCTTCATTGAATCGAGTCGTTCAAACAACGATTGAGCAATTCATAGTCGTCTTCACATTGCGCGACAAGCGTCTTGAAAAAAGTGATTATCAAAAATTAGCGTGGACGACAGCGATCACATCGATAATTAGTCACCTTCAATTGATTCACGTTGAAGCAGGCCTCGACAGTATTTGTGAACCTCTTATCAGGGACACTACAGCAGATCATGGGGCCCCGGCTCATTCACTTCCATCCTAAATCTATCCTGACTGCTGCGAAGCCACGATACCGCATCGGCATGATGTGGATCCCATTTTGCGAAGGTTCTCCAGTTTTCGATGGCGTTCGTCATCCAGCCGTTTGAGCCTGAGTTCACAATTCGTCAAACAGCGGACCAAAGGTGAGCAGAACCTCTTACTGGCCCATAGCCTCATCGATCTTCGCTTTCTGGGCGGCCGACACATCAATGTTAGCTTTCTGACGTTCTTGGAGCTCTTCCTGGCGGCCTTCCATATGGCTATGTTCCGCGTTTAGTTGGCGCTAAGTGACCGCCAACGCAAGTGTCGTTAACTAGAACATAAGATTACAGCGTGCAGTTTCATCATTAATTGCTTGCAGATCTTCCAGTTTAGGAGGATTATCCAACTCACCCTGCATCTTCCTGAGGTGGTTTCGAGGTCCTTGATCCTTTTCGCGCGAACTTTCTTAGCACGTTTAAAATAGCCCGTCCAGCTTGTTGGTGACTTCATCTGCTTGGGCTTCCTGCAAAGAATGAGTTTTGGAGGCGGAGACGCAGGTACAAAAACGAACAAGCTCTTCCCTATCCTTCCACTTTGCCTTCAGTTGCTGGAACTTCGCTTTGGATGCATTCTTCTTCTTTTTCCGGGCCTTCTCGAATTCCTTGTACTGTGCATCCAGTTGTCTACGCACATCTAAGTACTCGAGTCAGCAGATCTGGTTGTAAACTCACTTAAATTTCGCGTCGACAGGAGCGCCCCTGTCCCTGAGTTCTGTAACTCGAACGTGAAGCGCGCGTTGGCGCTCCTTGGCTTGTGCGTAACGCCCCTTCGCCTCGCGGTACTCTTTGATAGGGATCAAGACCTTCAGCTCAGAGATCTAGAAAATGTGTTGGCACAACGGGAGCCGAGTACAAGTAGTGCACGACACCTTTTTCTCGATCTTTAAGCGTTCTTTGTATCGCTCTACATCTCGCTCAAGCTGAGCATTTCGGCCCTTCATTACTCCGAGTAATTCTTGCCAGCGATCCTCTTTCACCCGCTGCGGCGACTGCGTCAATAACGACGAGACTTGAATGTTTTGGAGTAGCGAATACGCGCCACCTCTTGGATAGTTTTGAGCTCCTTGCTAGAAGTAATGAGGGTATCGCGCCACATGGTCAGATTGGGGCCACCTGCAACCCGTTGAGTCTCTCTAAGTAACTGCTGAGGGGTCATTTGAGCGAACTCGGAGGCCTTGACTTGACCAAAGGTTGCCAACTTGAACGTTCAACTTCGCCACGCCATGCGGGTGGATATGTCTTTACCAGCGGTCTGCTTGCCATTGAGTGCGAATGCAGACGCCCTGGTCTTTGCGCTAAGGTTGCGCCAAATGGCGAGATTCGGCTCGCCTTTCGCTCCCTTCAGCTCGATTTCAACGTGACCTGATTCCTTGTCATTTTTCACGAATGAACTGATCTCGCTGGCGCGACCCAAGGTCTAGAAGAAAACGTTAATCACGGATCCCGAATGAGCGGCCACACTGACACTGGGGATTCAGACCGAGGAGGTTTTATGTAAGCACTTCAAGTGGCATAAACGACTTCTAGGGTGGCGAACTCAAACAGCTCGGATTCACACGCACCGTACTATGACAACCCAAACGCCATCGCATAGCCAACCCTTTCCATTTTGCCACCCACCCTACCATCCCCATCTCATTCAGCTCGCCCTTTTCGTTTTTGATTGCCTCTACCCATCGCTGCATCCGCACTCACATATTCATCCACCTCATCCCATTCCCTTTCCGTCCGTTTCATCCCAGCCTTTCCAACTCCACTCCCTGATCCCTCTCCTGCTTCTTCCGCGCAGCCTCCTGTGCGTTTATTTACATAACCAGCCCCTGCCAGCCGGTTTGCAGTCCCTATACCCATCATTACCTGTATTGCATCATACCCCCCATATTTTGTGTCCTTGCTGATGAGCGAAAAAACTTTCCTGTGGAGCTCCTCGATTTCCCCTTCACTCAGTGGGCGTATGTCAACCATCCACTGAGCTGATCCAAATGCTCGGTCTGTTTTCGCCTTCGCAAGTCCAACCCTGCACAGCAAAAGAGTCGTTATGGATTTCATGCCTGCCCAAATGATGTTTCAGCTGTCTTCAAGCCCTCACAAACCAGAGCCTGAGTCAGTGACAGTGCGTAACGTGACCTACTCACTGTGTTTTGAAGTCCATTTCTTGGTTGACTTCTTTTCGCGCTGTCTCTTGACAATCGGCGATTCTGCCTCATACATGCAGATCGTGTAGAGCACCACGCTTCTGAAAAACACGACCGGATCCCTGACCCCTCCCATTCGATTCTCTCTCTCCACCCATTTCATCTCTCGAATGAATCTTGTGAACTCTGAAGGGCCCATCCTTCCTCGCTTTGCCAATTGATCCTTGCAGGGCCACACCTTTGGTAGCAGACCTGCACATGCAATCCCAGCCACCATCACCAATTGGTGCAATGCTCTCGATGGGTCGAAAATACTCGCTGCCCATTCGTAAGCCTCCAGGACGTATGCCGCAGTTCCTGCCGTGTTTGAGATCGCCTCCTCTGAGATTTCCATTGGTGCAACCAGCTTGTGAAGCACCGTATGAAATCTTTTTAGCTTCACATCCAAAGCTGACCACTCTCCTTGACTGTCCGAGTCGATCATGCGCTGTGAAACGCGATTGGCGATGGCAGTGGGAGTCTGCTCATGAAGCAGTTCAGCAGCAGTCCGTGCTCCTCGGCTTGTATCTCTTGCGCCCAAGCTCATCCAGGTGTTGTGAACCACGCGAGTGGGCGGCGATCCTCGACGCCCTTCTGCAGCAGGTTTTGCCCATGGAATGTGGTGAATTTTCAGCGCGCGACAGGCCTGAATCAGCCCATTTTGAACCGTGAGCTCCAACCCCTCCTCGCCAGCAATGCTGTCATCATCTCCCCTACTGCCAGTGGCCATGCTTGCGACCTCATTCCAGGCCGCTCTCACAACGTATAAGAATTGACCACCTTTGATGAACGGCGGCTTGAAGCGGGTAGAGTTTCCTGCTTTGCAAACACTGACAATGATTTCGGCCAACCTGTTTGGAGTGATAGATTCTGGGCTGCTCTTCTTCAGCCCCATGACGCCGTTGACTGGGACAGAGACGGCTTCCAGGAGTGCAGAGAGGGTGTCAGCCTCGAGAGACAGCGGGTTTGGAGATTTGAACCACCGCAGAAGTGCCCTCTTGCGAGACAAGGCAGGGCGTGCCTCCAGTCCATCGCGGTCGATCATAGGCATGATCTCCTTCATCACGGCGTCTTTGACCAATGTTCTGGTGTCGTTGATGAGAGTCTGCAGTGCCATCTCACCCGCGAACAGGGCACACTGCACAAGCGGAGAGTTCTGGCTAGCAACGCTGTTTGGATCATCGACGGCTCTGTATCGAACGGCCAGCTTGATGGCAAATGAGGCTAGATAACTCTGAAAATGGCACACGCGCGATATCAGCACTTGATAGTGGAATGGAGGGATGAGGGATGAAAGTGATTTTTCCAAATGCCAGGTACATAATACGCGCAGTACCCAGCGCAGATACCAAGAAATGAACGGTGATGCAATCATTGGGCCCAAACGCGCATCCTAGCAAGTGCGTGGTATGCGCGGTAGCAAACGCAGACACCAAGAAATGAGCGGTGACGCAATGGGCCCAAACGCGCATCCTAGCAAGTGCGTGGTATGCGCAGTGGCAAACGCAGACACCAAGAAATGAGTGGTGATGCAATGGGCCCAAACGCGCACCCTAGCAAGTGCGCGGTATGCGCAGTAATAAACACAGACACAAAAGCGCACCCCAGCAAGTGTATGATATGCGCAGTATTGCGCAGCACGCGCCATCAACTGTAGCGGGAGCAAAATTGTGACTCACGCAAAAATGTGCTTTTCCAAACGTCAGCTCTTGCGACCGTTGCGATGCTGTCAGTGGCATGCGGGTGTGTTGGTGAATAGGCCATTTTTCACGGCGAACGGAGATGAGTCCAGAGGCAAGTGAGCTAGGAATAACGAAGCTCGGTGCGACGCAAGGCAATCCGTCGGTCACAACAGACAAACCGATCCATGCACGATCCATCAGAGCTCTCGTCAAGACCTTCGCGTTGCCAGTGTGAGCATAGTTGAGGGCGCGTTCCAGCATTGCCATTGTCTCAAGCTCCCAAGGGTCGACAGCATAGCCTTCTTTCAAGGAAGGTTCGTGTTTCCTCCACAGTTTCTCGATGAGGCATGTGAGCGGGTAGGTCGCATATTGAAATAGATTAGGAACAACCTGCCGGACAGAGTGGTTATGCGGGCCTTGTCAGTAAGCGCGATGGCGACAAAGCAGGTGACGCACATCCTTCTTCATGACAACGCATGCCGCCTTGATGACGTTGAGCACTGTAGGGTGGCCCCAGGATCGACACAACGGCGTGATGACCTCTGCATATATCGCACTGTCGAAAGGCAAAGAAGAAACGACTCAGCTAGAGCAAAGCAGGATGAAGCACCGCTCACTCTCCGCTCCGTTTGTGCTGAGGAAGTCTCTGGACATCAAGGCGGTAAGTGTTCTCGAAGCGCAATGCTTGCGGCTGGTTAGGCTCTTTGATCTTCTCTGCACAGCGAACGTGAGGAAGATCGCCTCGACAGCGATCAAGAGCCCTATTCCACCTATTTTTTGATGACGCAGATGTCGCAGTGGAGCCAGCAAGAGACGACGTAATGAGTCCCAGCTGTACCTCGTGGAACTTTGCAGCGTCACGAACGCGATGTGATAGAGAGTTGTATATCTGACAAGCTACGGGGTGGAGGAGGGGGCCTGACAAAGCGGCAGCATGCCCGTGAGGATCGTCCGAGTCAACATCCATCGCATCCTCCCACTCTTCAACCTCTTCTTCTTCTTCACCGCCGCTATCACGATCGCCGTGATCGCCATCTGAATAGAGGCCAGGCTCTGCAGGTCCAGGTCCCGTGTGTCGACGGTAGCGCCTGAGATGATGGCCTGGCCTAACTCTTTGAGCTGCTGCCTGGGCCATGCCTCGCAACTTGGCATCGAGAGATGACATTCGCTGCGAGAATGCGCTGACGAAACCGTCCGCCTGAACGTTACCCAGGGATCTTGTGAATGCCAGAGGGTAGAGGGTAAATTTAGTGTCCCTCTGCGCGTGCGAGTCATCGAAGTGTGGAGCGTCGTTCTCTCCTTCGAACAGCATGTTGGCGAGGGAGAGGTTGACGAGGGCGCCGGTAATCTCGAAATCGATGATATTCTGCCTGATAATGCGGAAACCATCCTCATTGTAGGCATGAACTGGGCCGAACGCATTCTCTGTCGGAAAGTTACGAAGGTCTACTTGTCTGCGAGTCTCGACTTCATAGTCGTCATAAGCGACAGGATTGCTAGCAATAACCTCCTCGTTGGGGATGTCTTCCCATTCCTTGATGTGGAGGAATCTGCGAGGGAGATGCGTCAAATTAGCAACGGTCACATATAAACTATGGCGAGCAAATAGCGAGAAATCCATTACCCGATGTGAGTCGCGAGTGAGAATGTGACATGTTTGATGTGGTCATAGTAATGATCGCGCCCCCATGCTCTTTTCTCTTCGTTCACAGTCCGAGGGTAGAGTATGTTCTGGTTTTGCCCGTAGCGCAAGGTGATGGCGACGGGTACGTTGTCAAGGAGAAAACGATCTGCCTTCCAGGAGGGAGGTGCACCCGCGACCCACTCGTCCCAGTCGCTTGCGAAGAGCTCGTGCAGCCTGACAAGGTCGAGGATGCGCAGGTGGAACTCCCTAGTTGGCTCGCCAATGCGATTGCTGCGGGTGGTGTGAATAGCGCCCGGCTGAAGGAGAAGAGAAATGATGGGGAGTGCTCACAATATATCGGTTGCGTCGTTGACAGCACGGCGAGTCAGTTCGGAAGGATAGTTATTGCTGCAAGAGAAGTCGCCCAGGCGCATGCGGTGGAAAGCATGAGCAAAGAACATGACGAGCATGAGGGCATGCTTAGGAGACATGGCGCTGGCCTGGTCTGCGAGGCGGGGCCAAACGCCAGTGGCATTGAAAGGATGGTCTGGGATAAGCCACTCCTTTGGGGCCATGGCAATCCATATTTGCTCCTCCTTCCGTGTGCCGATGTACATTAACCTTCCATGGTGATCAAAAGGAAGGTGCGTTGTGTTACTATTCGGCCAGAGGCGGTAGATTTGGGAGAAATTGATGTGGCAGTGCCATGAGCCATCAGCCCTGTCGCCTGGAAGGGCGGCATCGAGGCCGGGGCGGTCGCCGAGATAGAGAACCAAGTCGAGAAAGTGGGGACCTACGGATGGTACATACTCGGGGTCAGTTGGGTTGACAATGAGGTCGGGGTCGATCTCAAGGCGGTGACGGCGAGAGAGGAGGCGAAGGGCACCGCTGGCGTCGCTCTTGTTGTAGAGGTGTTTGAGGGCGCGATAGGGAAGGAAGGTGATGGGAGTGCTGTGAAAGAGGGCGAGATGGTCCTGGCTGTGTTGGTCAGAGCGGCTGTCAAAGATGGCAGCTTCGACGTCACTCTGGGAAGGGGGATCGCGGGCAGAAAGACGAAGAGGGACGTCAGTGACATTGTATGGGACGTCGTGGTGACCCTCATCAATGAGGTCAGGGGAGTCACTGGGTGAAAGGTGAGCTCGGTGCCGGCGAGACAAGGAATGGCGGAGAACCTTTCAAAGCCGTCGTCGGCATGGATGGATTCGGCATCGCTGGGAGAGGACATAGCAAGGTGCTGGAGTGGCGCTGAAATTCAATGCTATTATGTTGAAGGAAGGGGGGAAAAACGATGGGGTGATTTAGTAATCCTCAGCCGTGTTTCGACCTCTGCCTAATGGCCACTTTTTTCATGCGCACTCTTCTCCATCCGCACCACTTTGGAGTACCCTGAGTAGCCCAACCGGCCCTTGTCAGAACTTCAACGCTGCTCCCCGCCTCCTCTTTCTCAAATGTTTGGCTTTTTTTTTTGCTTCTCGCTGATCACCGGCAGGGAGTCGCAAGAAGGTTTATCTGCAACTTCGAAAGCCCAAGGCGTCCCAGAGCTAAGAAGAAGGCGCAAACACTTGCCGTGATTGCTGGCCAAGATGCCCAGCTTCGCCATCTGGTGGCTTGACTTGAGGAGCACGCACCCCTTCTAAAAATCCCCAAGCCCAACTGGCACTCCCGATTACGTCAGTAGGCCGCTTCAAGTTTGACCTCACACTTGCCGATCCAGACTTTCGGCGACTCGACGACTCAGGCGATACCACTCCCTTACGGTGCTCAAAATGGGAGACGAGGAGCGCGCGGAACATAGAAACTGGCACCTGCGCTTTATTACAACGATCGTCAGCACAGCCAATGCACTACTAGCATCTGCGCTACAAACGCATCGCATCTAGCAAGCTGCGCCCTGATTGATATAGCAAACCTGCTTAGGAACCCTTCCGGCGTAGCCATGGCTCTGCAACACCTACAGAGCGAAATCGCGCAGAATACAGAAGGCGCAGACTAGAAATGCCGGGACCAGGTGAAGGAATCAAGGTAGCCCTGCGTCTTTGCACGACCCACTCCGTCTCGATTGCAGTGCTGCGAGTAAGGGGCCTACTGGGCATCCTAATCTTAGTCCGACCGCATGGCCAGCTGAGTGGGTTTCATAACGGTGCCGGCTGCTTTGGCTTATCGCTCAACCTTGGGGATGCGCTGGAGACGAATGGCGGAGGGGACGCCGGGTGTGGTTGGGAGGTGGTGTGGGTGGTGTGTTCGCTTTGGTTCGGTCTTTCTTCCATTTGAGTTGATGTTGCTGCCAGCTAGCGACTGAGTTCTCACTCGCTTCGGGCCCCACTGAGCACTGCTGGTCGGGGTGTCCTTTTCACCGACGCGGTGCGCAAGCGATGAGGGCGGGGGCATTTGGGTATCAATCACTGCGGTTACCGCACTCCGTAGGTTGGGTGTGACATGCCTGGTGGAGAGTGACATAGCCAGCTTTAGGCGCTACTTCTGCAGCCGGATACTACCTGCGGTGAGGCCGTATGCCAGTACACTGCGCAGGTTATGGACTTGGAGTTAAGCCAAAACTTATAGGCTGTTTAGCACTGCGCCTTTACGCCATGAGAGAATTGGGCTAATCAATGCCCGCGGTGAGCTAGGATTTCCGAGAACCTTAGCACGCTTGAGAGACTATGAGGGTCCAAATGCACTTTTATGTAATATGCGCCATACGTTTCATCAAGTGAGCTATACTTTCCGTCAAGCGAGCTATGCTTAGATAGCCCGGTCAGTCAGAAGTAGGTCGAGAAAAACTATAGCGGTGCTATTCGATGGCAAATTATTCAGTGAGTTGCTGCAAATCCCGCAGTGCAACCACTAAAATGCGCAACTCGGTCATAAAATGCGCGGTCGACTGCGCTATGTGCATGGTGAGTGAAATGCCCGGCACTGTAGAGGGTCTGGAAGGTCGACCGGGCGCCAAACAACAGGGAGGCAAAGGAGTGAGCAGGCGTGGCAATCGAGTGACGCATAGCCGCAGACAGGAGGAGAAACCAGACCTAGGATCAGAGTAATTGCTTATGGCTAGGGGCCTAGCATTCACCACTCAAAAAGCCTTGGGATGGATGGCCGGGGAGGTGTAAATTATGTAAAGAGGTTTCGCAGGCTTGCGCGCATGAGGGGCCTGAAAAAGTGACTTGGGTCAAGAGTCGCTGCGACCATGCCATTGAAAACTCCGCGCGCTCACTAGCGAGCTAAGAATTTTTTTTTACTTCGAAAGTCAAACCACTACCTGTCGCTTTGCTAATCAACGCTGGCCATGGTTTTCCAAGTGAAGGGTGCAGTAGGCCTTATACCCACGCACTTCGACCTTGCTCTAGGTCTTCAGGCTGCGGGTGAAGCCGGAAACCTTTCCGAGGGGGAACTCGGGGACGTAGAGGGTGGGGAGGGGCAAGATGAAGGCGCCTGTCAACCAGGCACACCGGAAAGCACTGACAGGGCGCAGAAGCGGACGAACGGATCCACATGCAGTGCGGGTGAGTTGCAGAAAGCTAGCAGTCAGGCGGGCAGGTCCGCGAAGGAAAGTGGGGAGTCAATGCCTGGGCATGACTCTCGGAACAAGCGGAAGGAGGCGAGGAGGCTCAGGCGGAGAAAGAAAAGAGAGCATGACATGCAGGAGCATGGCCTGAAAGGTGGTGGTTTGAAGGGCGTATCTCTCAAACGCCGAAATGAAATGATCGGTGCAGGCGCGCTTTCATTTGCTGACATACGAGGGGAAGACCTGAAAGTTGCCAAAGGGGGGTGGCTGGGCAGTTTGACACGCACCCACATCCAGACAGAAGGCACCTTACAGGAAGCGCTGGGCAAAGGGTTTGAGTTAATCAGGTGGGATGGAAGGTGAGTAAACCTTGCAAACGCTGCCTTAAATACCGCTTACTCACGCGCATTAAGGAGCCCGCGTGCGATTCTTGACAAGGCGCACCGGGTTGTGGCGGTCCTTGCAGGGATGGCGAAGGGGGACTTCGAGAAAGACGTCGTAGCAAACGCGCTGGCAGCATTCAGAGAAGAGAGTGAAACTCTTCCTTCTTTTAGAAGTGAGTGCGCCCGGAGAGGTCAATTTCACGCAGCACTCACTGGTATCTCCTATGGCGGTGGCATGCCGGTAGGATAATTCGATGCCTCCGGAAGCCCTGGCTGACGCTGCAGTAGGAGCCGGTGCAAACGTCGACGCAGAGAATGTACAAAAATGCGGTTGCAAGGTTGAAGGGCAGTGAAGCTGTCAAGAGGCTGGCAGGTTTTCAAAACCGTAAGCACTCCTGCTTCAAGGGGACTTGGCAGCTGAGGGCTATACCTCAGAGGCTTTCCAGGCCTATTTCCCTCGAACACACGCTTATTACCAGCATTGCATGGAGGAGTTGCGTCGCGAGAAAGAACACTTGGAGTTTCCTTTTGTCGACACCTTGCCGTCTGCAGCATTTAACCTTGGTCCGCGAACGGTGTGCACTCCCCACCGCGACGCAAAAAATCTTTCATTCGGCATATGCTGCATTACTGCCCTCGGAAACTTTGACCCTGCAGCTGGAGGACACCTGATACTTCAGGAGCTGCGAGTGGTGGTCGAATTTCCCTCCGGGGCAACGGTGCTCATTCCCTCGGCGGTCGTGACGCATTCAAATACCAGCATCCGAGAAGAAGAACGGCGGTACTCTTTTACACAATATGCATCTGGCTCTTTGTTTTCATACATCGAGAATGGGATGCAAACAACGAAGAGTGTCCTTTTAGCCTTGACTCGGGACAAAAAGGCCGAGTGGAAGAAAGAGGGGTGTGTGCGGTGGGGTAAGGGACTGTCGATGTTTCCTTTTATTTGGGAGTACGCCTCACAAACGGAGTAGTGAGATAGGCATGCCATTCCAGGCATATTTTAGGCTGGGTCAGACTATCGTAGCCCGTTGGGAGGGGATAGGCAGTCTGCTGCAATTAGAATTGATAGTGGCGGATGTGCTGCTAGCACGCTGGTGCTGCGATGCATTTACTACTGCCTCGTCTAGACTGAACCGTCACTCTTCAAAGGACCGCCCTGCGACAACTTGCGCGTCTTGTACAGAGGTGTGCCGTGTGGCGAGAGCGCTGGTGTGAAGGTGTGCGGGAGAAGCGCTAGCACTGGCGCTATACACGACCAGCAAATGCCAGTGCTCGGACGACCGCGATGCAGAGGGGTGCAATGAAGGGATTAAATGCTTATGTACAGTACAAGGGTCTACAAATCATGTCAACACTTCATGTGTTTTTGGCGCTGAGATAAAATGCGGCTCTGCTGACGGCCCGCGGCAGTCACGAAAAGAGCTGCTAACGGTGCAGAAGTGGGGTAACTGTGCCAAAATACATTGGGAAAGGATTTGTTCACAGGTGTGACGTATTCACAGGCATCCTCAAAGGTCACCTTGGATGACCTCCACCCGCACAACCTACAGCTCATTCGAACGCTCAAAGGCGTAGACTGCACATCAAAATCATGGCAGGTCGGGTTGCACCCCTCCGTTCCACAAGCAGAGAATGAAATGCCCCACGGGCGACTGGGTGGGTAGTGCAACGAGATCTCCCTCGCTGTCGGCTTGGAGTCAACACCATGGCGTTCCTTGAAGAGAATAACAACGCTATTCGTCTGCAAGAGATGCAGGTCATGGCAAACAGCCTGTGAAAGAACGTCCCAGAGGTCTCCCATCTTGTTGATGGCGATGCATTCGATTACTTCGAGTAGCGTGTTTCTGACTTGGTGCCCAATGGTAGATGACCCACCAAACCCGAGGATGAAGTCAAATAGGTCACTTTGGCCAGTTTTCGCATCAGCGCTTCACGCACGAGCACGAAAGAGACGCATTGCGACTTACCTGTGTAGCAAACCCATCAGGTGGGAAAACCCCTCTTCCCGCGCTACTGCAGGGCCGCAGGAGGACAGAAGTAGCGCCCTCCAGCCGCCACGAAAAGATGGCGTGGCGTTGTACCATGGATTGCAAGGCATGCTTGCCGGTACCGCCTTCTCAATGCGCGGGTGCTGGCCGTTTGCGACAGCGGATTTCGCTGCGGCCTTCATGGCAGAAAAGAATGCTGCCCCGCAAATGCTGTCAAGGAGCGAGGGTGCGTGTGAAAAGACCGGGGCAGTCGTGCCTCCAGCATATTGTAATTGCCCTGAGTGTGTTTCTGAGTGCGTGTCAAGTACGACGAAGCAATTGGAGGGCACGCCAGAGTCAATCGAGAGCTGAATATGTTTCACGACTCGTCCCATCTGTTCCTTCATAAGTGCCGTAGAAAGATTCGCTGTAAGCTCCAGGTGGGCGGAAGACAGCTTTGCAAATTTGAGCCAACGTCTCTCTGGACATGAAGGAGCTTACGTTCTGTGGAGTTGGCGAGTACCGCTCCTGAAAGTCGAGAAAGAGGGAGTCGCGAATAAATTGTGCAGCGGCTATTCGAAGGGATGAGGTTATGAGGACCATTGGCCAGGTAAGCTTGGAGTATGTTCGAGTTGCATAGCCGCGGAAGCCGTACTGGAGAGAGATGGCTGGGTTAAGCAGGAGGTAGCGTGCTGAGGAGGAGACTCAACAGGTAAAAGGCTTTGCACCCCCTGCGGTACTTTGCGCCAACGCTTGGCGTCGCATGGTGGACAAAGGAACAGTGTAGAGCTGTCAACCGTGCCGTAAAAGATGCACCCATCTTGGGCGTCGCGAGAGGGTTGGAGACAGACGCGTGCCCCGCAGTCGGCGCACTCGCGCAAGTGGTTGCCGGCAAGGCGCCCACAAAAATTGCAGTACATTTTTCGAACAGAGAGAAGGCCATTCTCGGCCGTAACTAAAAGAAAACGAGGGTTGGATTATCCCGTCGAGGAGATTGCATTGCTTACCTTGAACTGGACACGGCTTTCGAGGCGAAGGTGTGGTGTGCAGTGAGATGTGCAGAGGAGACGGCTCAGACATTGGCTCGAGCATGCTGACAGGCTCTCGGCTACGTGAATTAGAAAAGCCTGGGGGTCACATTCACAGAAACACACCGACGCCTTCGAAGGAAAATAGCTCGGAGCAGCGGCAATTGAATACCTGCCAAGCGAGGGTAATAGGCCCTACTAACCGAAATGCATGGCGGAGACTATTCCTTAACAAGGATGAAAGCTTAGGTATGTGCTTGAAATAGGACGCGCAGTGACCACTAGCGGTGTGAATGCATTGCAAAGCTACAACATCCCCTGCTCCAGGCTCATGAATGCTTGCATGCTGGCGCCGCGGTCTGCAGCTTCAGGTTGTGAACCTGGTGCATCCGCCTGAAGGCTATGCCCCCCGTTCCCAGGCTCCAAATTCAATGCAAGTACGCCCGAGTGACTATCTTTGACACCACCTTCACCAGCAGCTCTCTGCACAGTCCACTGTGAGGCATGCCCCCTACTCCCAGGTTCCACAGTCAGCGCACGCGCACTTGAGCCGCGATGTACGCCCCCACTTTCTGAGTTTGGCCCACTGTTCGCCTGCGAGGTATGCCCCCCACCCTCGTGTGAAGTCGGCGCACGGGGACGTGACACGAGACCTCTGCCTTCGCTTTCCGAGTTCCTCCCAGTTTCCTGTGAGTCGTGGCCCCCAGCAGCGCCCTGCTGGACGCCTGACGGCAACATAGCAGTGCGCTGAGCTGCTATGACAAGGCCCCATGCTTGCTCGATTGTCATTCGGGCGCTCTCATCTTCATGAAACACAAGTGAGTCGAGTACCTGTGACCAGAATGATGGGTCAAAACGGTCACCGAAGAGCTGCTGAAGGGCTGCAATAGTGGGAGGGATCTCCAATGCACGACTCCGGTCAGCAAAGGCCTCTAAAATAACCCTGGCTTCTGGGCAGTCAAGGCGAAGGTTGGCAGTGCGCGAAGGGCGGGGTTCGGGAGTCTGGAGTCTTCGGAACCATTGCAGGTATAAGCTGGGGGAAAAATTCAGCTAAGAAAGTATGCTTACAGGCGGGCGGGCCTAGGAAGCGAGCGTAAATAAAGGTGACGCGGGAAAAAATTCCTTGTAGCTCACCTTTGGGAGCGATGGAAGGCGAGGGCCATCTGCTCCTCTGTGAGGAACTGAATGGCTGGCGCATGGCCTTCGTGCCAAGCGTCGGGATACAAGGCGGTGCCAGGGTGGAAAGTGGACTCGCCCAGCTCACTTCGGAGCGCCTTACTACGGTAGAACGTGACGACCTGCTTCAGTCTTTTGTTCCAGGACTTTTTGAAGTTGTAATGGACGATTTCTCCATGGATCCAGCTGCTATCGGCCTGCGGTGGTAGGAGGTGTGGGGCAAGGTGGCTCTGCAGCCGCCAATCTGGAATGCAGTAGTGTCAGGCGGTGCGGCAGCAGGTTAACGCCAGGCCTCACCAAAGTGCTGGGCATTCTGCGGGTGGGCAGGATCTGCCTCCATCCAGCCACGGTCATCTGGGGAAAGTTCCTTGTACTCCTTCCAAAGCCACCCCTTGGCGTCCCGGATCACGAACTCGTCGAATACTTCGAGGTGGTCAACGCCATTGCCGGCCATTGTGTGAGAGAGGAGCTCTTCAACGATCTGGCGTCGGACTGTGAGGTAATGCAGCAGTCGAGCGCAGTTCTGATTTGCGGCGTACTGGATGAGACTGCGGTCGAAGCCGCGGATTTTGCGGTCCGATGGTTTGGCCGCAGCCCAAGCGTCCCACTCGCAGCGCGTGTGGACAATGGTGTAGCACAACTGGACCCAGTGGTCGCGATATCGATGGGGGAGAGGCAAGAAGCCCAGGGAGTTCTTCTGAGAGTCGAACGCCTCAACGTGGCAGCGAAGGTACGCACCCCCTGCATGTGTATACTCCTGCTCTACTGGAAGCCCGTACCAGACGACTCGGGGCAGCGATTCCTCCCAAACATGCCTCTCCATGGCCGTAAAAGTAGGCTGCAGTGTGAAGGCCTTCAAAGCGCGCGGGCGACTCTTAAGCGAGAGGCTCCTAGAAGGCGGCATGGTCGACAATAAAGAAAAGAAAATCACGTAAGAGTGCTCACCCGCGTCCAAGGGAAGATTACCTCGGCTTTACATTTACATGCGCCGCGTGTAAATTTTCACGATCAAAGGCACTTATTTGAAGGGCTCGCCCAGTCGACTCCTTCGCGGTGCGGGGCTGTTGGCAGGAGAGAAGAAAGCAGGAAAAAGAAAGCAGGCGGCTGGGTTCGTTCGACTTTGCTCGCTCAGATTCGAGGGGGGAGGATAGCTGGGACTTTGTATCCCTTTAATCTGATGTGATCCCGCCAGGTAGTGAAACTAATTGCACAAGGAGAGTTATGAAAAGGCCGTGGTGATAGCGAGCAAGGGAAAGGAGTGCACTAGGAGCGCGCGAGCGACTTGATCGATGGCGTCGAGGTTAACGTGGCTTGAATGAGGGATTCAAAGCCGCCTGGACCGCGAGCACAGGGCGTTCCTTACAGGCCCAATATAGCGCAACTTGCAAACCCACCCTGCTTTCTGTGATTTCTCTGAGTACTGGCAGCAATTAGAGAGTTCCCAGTCTGCCCGCATGGGGGGCGATCTCGAGCTCACTCCTCACATATAACCGAACGGCTAGCTGGTCACAACTGCATATGGATGAGGATTAGCCCTAGCAACAAGGCTGCTCTAACTCAACTCAAAATGCCCTTCCTGGCTTCCAAATCTAGCAATGGGTAATTTCCGCGATTCATACCATCATAGGGCGTGTTCAAGTTGGAAGCTCTGCACAAATCCCGCATAACTTCCCGGATCCCAAATCACGAATTGCACCCAGGGAGCTAGGCACCAGGGAAATTGGCAATTACAGTCTACATAGCACTGCTGCTATTCATGTGAGGGGGTATTCATCCAATTCACAAGGGCTAGAGTTTAAAATCAAATTATATATATGTCAAGGCAGCGTAAGAACCAGTGCTGCTAACAATTTACTGGCGGGACCACTGCACGAAAGCGCTGACCAACTGGGGGGAGGAAGGGAATGCATGCCAAAACACTGAGCAGTCATCCGCAAACACGGGGTGAATGAGCAGCTGGAAATCCTCCGCAGTAGCGGGTTTGGATTTCCAACCACACTTCAGGCAGTGGGTGCGGACACTGCCATCCCCGCCATTGCAAATCCCAATATCTCCATGAGTGACGCAGCAGCCATGAGGTCCACCACAGGCAGTGAAATGAACGCCCCATGCGTTGTACGGAGGTGAATGGGTCGAGATCTTGCGGCAACTTACAGGTGATGCAGGGTCTCCAAAGCGTTCGCGGAAGGTAAAAATCACAGGCGACGAGTCAATAAAACCCTTGCACAACTCTAGGGATCGGACGAAGTGGCTCCATAGGCTGGGGAGCATAGCTTGCGAAGGGGTGGCGTTGTCAACCCCCAGGATACGTAGCACGGTGGAAAGGAATGCAGTGATTTGGGCAGGCGTAGTTTCGTCCGACGAGACTGCAACAGTGAAATCAAAATCCCCACTGAAAAGCACTCATGAACTGTAGTAAGCAAGTAAAAGCAAACAGGCGCACTCTCGGACCAAGCTAACAATGTCACCTATGCGCTGACCTTGATGAACCCAAGGGCCTTGTATGACTAGGAACAGACCGCGCCAACCCCCGCGCACCTTTGCGGAGTCGTGGAAGGGGCTTCTGGGCGCGTGTTCACATAGTGTGAGGCGTGCACGAAGGCGTGCACTAAAACGATCCCCGAGAAAACGTCGAAGAATATCGGATACCGTACCAAACGCAGGTCCATAGCTGAATCCCCCAGTAGCGGGATCACACCCTGTCTCCAGGACCACGAATTTGTTTGCAGGAGAGTTGACCTCAAGGGATTTCTCGTCGAACGTCACTGCAGCCTGCAGGCGGGAGGCAGAGACGGCATGGCCACCGGGACTAAGATGCACACCGTCAAAAAAGAGCTGACGGCGTCCATAAGTAGGAGGAATAAAGTAGATCCTGCTATACAAGGAATGGCTTACGTTCTCTTGCTGGTCTACATACTGGTGAGCGAGATCGTCGGCTAGTGCCCTGCGAAGAGGCGTGTCGATAGGTGCCATGTGAACAATCAGCAGTGGCCAAGTTATTTTGCAGTGAACGCGACCATGGAAGCCTGAAAAACGAGCCTACAAGAAGATCAGGTGCAGTTGCATCGAAGCAATCATAGAACAGACCTCGGCGACTGCCTGTGTGTCTGCAACCCCCACCGACCGAACGCAGTGGGGACACCGAAAGTACCCAGAGGTGGTACCCGGAGCGGTTACACACCTGGAGGAGGAAGGCGAGGTTCTCACACACACCTTTGCAAGGCAGTCTCCGCATGAAAGGAGATCGGCAGCCCATCGACCACAGAAGCTACAAAAATCTCGGAGGGGGGTACGGGGGGCTTTCCTAACTGGAAAAAATAAAAACATGGAACTGAGTAAAGCAGCATTGGGCTGATGACGAAAGACATGCCACAAAAAGCCTGGTCGACAGCCTCGCTCGTCGCAGGGTAGACTTCGGGGTCTTGAAGGCGGAATGAGGGGGTGGCGTTGCTGAGACCCGCTTGCATGGCTGCTCTGGCAATGGCATTGCGTCTGGTAGAGGTTCGTGTGGGTGGCATATTAGCACCAAAGTTGATGTCTCAATGATTGAAACCTCAACGTTCAACTGCAACCAGCCGACATGATCACGTGAGACGACGCAGATTGGTACTCGGATGAGGTCGGTCGCGGATTGAATTGGCGGCCAATGCACTACGAGTCAGCCACAGATTGTGCATTAGAAGGTGCGCTCTCCATCTCTTTGTCAATCGTTCATTCTTTATCTCAACCTGGCTACCGCTGTAAAGGCTTTTCTCCGTCACTTATTTGCGATGTAGCTACGATTTATGTAAGCGGTGGCTGTACCTACTACTCCCCTCAAGCAAAGTCTGACGTATGAGTTTAATGTGGCCCATGGGTGTATGCTACATGAATCCGGTACACTCGATTGATGACTATATTAGTAATTCACGGATATGAGATGCTGTGCGTGCGTGTACATGTTCAACCGCTGATCCATGGGACCAACATTGGATGTGCTTCCGCGTTACCTATATACTCGTAGCTTGCCCATACGTCCGTATTACAGAATGCGGAGCGCCGCCATGCGCAGGGGTCGACCAATCATGACCTTTCGACGTCAAAATGCGTCTGGGGTGGATCCGGAGCGGGCGGGATGCCTTGTCGGGGCTGAGCATTCAGAACAAGTAGGTCGTACTAGGTACATTGTGCTATTGCTACTAGGGAAATTGGCTAAAGAGGGGATACTCCAGGCGTCCAAACGAGTGATGAACTGGCTGCAACCATGGGGCAGGGCCCGAGTGAAAACTTGACGCGTCCGAGGGAGAATGATCCGGATTAGGAATGGGCGGACGACAAACCAACCTGGACGTGCGCTGTGAACCAAGCATAGCAGTAGCGGTGACAACGGCAACAGCGACGTGAAAACTTCATTTTCGTGCTTGTCGCGGCGTCGTCAGGCGACTAACCTAACCAGGCGAGATAGAGAGGTAAGGCATTACAGGCGAATACGACAAAGACGAATGGCAGCAGTGATAGGGACAGTACAATAACCGCGTTTTTGCAGTTATTATTTCGCCACAATCGTCATCGTCCTCTAAGGTAGGGTGAAGGGAGAGCGGATGGAAGGGCGAGGGAATGGCAGGGCGAGAGGGGTGGCGGGAGGAGAGGTGGCACAATCATAAAAAATGAACAGCAAACATGCGACTCAGAAATCTTCATCTAATGAGATATTTGCCAGTTGTTAGCTCCAAGGAATACTACTGACCGTTTCATTCTTTTGACATCCGCTTATTGAAGAAGCTGGTCTTGCCTTGAAGCGAAGTCATGTCCACGGAGTCGAAAGGATTGTAACAACTTTCTCATTGCCCAGCGACACCAACAACCGGTCGGCCACGAACTCGATGTATTGGATCAGTGTTCATTCCAATTAAAGCGACAGGGCCTCAACGTATCTAGGACGAGGTCAGGATCCAATGAAAAATAATTATTAGCTTCACTCACCAGTCAAAAATTCCTGCTCAATCTTGGCTGCCTCGAGGACTTGGAGGGGAGATGAAGGCAGCAAAGGCAAGGGACACCCTTGTGGCTCACCTTCCAATTCGCGACAGGGCACTTCGACCATGTGACCACAGATTGTTTGTCTCACAAGCAATCTGGAGCTTGCCAACGTCGATGGTTATTTTAATTACTCATATACTGTGTAATTAGTAACCGTTATTGGCCATACTGGTCGTCCTCGCTGATCGCTCACGCGCTCACGAAGCAGCTTAAGGGAATTAAAATGATATATTGACGCCAAATAATCAGCTTCGTTTTTGTAAGGCGAGTGTGCAGAGTGCTATCTTTTTATTCTCCCCTCCAAGTGGATCCTCACCGAGTCTGACGACACTTAGGGCCGGCCGGGCGGCCCATCAGCAAAACATCAAAGTGCTTTTGCCAGCTTTCAGAACACTTTTATTAGTTTCTTTTTTGCTACTTTTAGGTCTTTGAGAGAATTCAGCCAAAAGTACAAAAGGGCCTTAAAAGTAGATCTCGATGCTTTTAAGCATGCTTTTCGAGCTTTTGGCAACCAAAAAGAACCAAAAGTAACCCAATTTCATTAAAAGCATACTTAAAAAACAGTACCCAGTCCGATCGAACAGCTACGAAAAGTAAAAAAAAAAAAAGGGACAGAAGCGAGCAATCCGATTAGCCAACACACGCAGCAAGTAGAGATAATAAAACAGCGGGCGTCGGGTTTACAGGAAAAAAAAAATAGGGTATTATATTATTGTGCAATCAATCCGACGGTGAAACGGCAAGATAATCTAACGCACTATCTGGGTTTGTCGGTGCAAGCGGGTGTTGTATGCAATCGGATGAGACATAACTGTAAGCAACGGCTTCTTGTGCGGTCTCGTCGAGCTAGGGTTGTGTTGGAGCAAAGGCCATCGAGTTCCATGATGACGGGGACGGGAATGACGATGGTCCAGCGGAGTGACTCGACTATTGAAGTAGCGATGGATAATGATGACAAGAGAATGTTTGTGTCGAGTATCAAGACGCTGTAACTAGGAATGACATTCAACGTTGGCACAAATAGGGGAATTCGACGCGTGTGACGCCTTGAGCAATGTGTCGAAGTAGAAGGTGGAAGTCGTTGAGCAGACACGAGCAAGGATCGCAAGTATTGCCGCCGTGACTACGAGAATAGTATAAGCCGACGCCACAGACAAAAGGGAGGAATATTTACCTTGAGACGCATGTGCAGAGGGAGAGAGTAGGGATGCAACGGTGTACAGGCGACCGACGATGGCTGATGAAGAAACCAGTCAGTATGACAGAACGGTCAACAAGGACTTACCTGAAGGTCCTGGACACGACCATGCAGTGAAACGACGGAGCGCAATGACGCGCGACCGTCGAGAGCAGAAACCGAGTCGGCCGCTAAGCCATTTGTGCTAAGCTGCACGGAACCTAGTAAACAGCCTTCAGTACGCACCAAATGACCTACCAATACCGCTGAGACCGCCTCCAGAGTGTTAGGAACCGGCGCGTCGACGAGACAAAGTCGATCCATCAAGATCGACAGCTGGAAGCAGGAGAAGGCGAGGTGGTCATACTACGTGAGAACGCGCACGCCCAAGGAAACACGCACCCATTGGACAATGTTTCCAGTTTCTCAGAGACCCCCCAGCACGAGAGGATCGATAGCGAATGCGATACGAGCGCGCCAGGTCAAGGAAGAGCCGGTCTTGAGCAGGAGAGGGAGATCGAGCGGAGCTGTGTAAATCAGCAACCAAACATCAACGCGCACGTACCAACGAGTTACCAGAGGTCACGGGAAAGCCTCGAGCGCATGGCGAACAAATCCGGAGCCGAAACGAAGGTGTTGAGGCGAGTCAATGTCCCAGGAAGTCCAGAGGGGGCACAGGCGAGGTCAAAGGACGACGGGCGCAAAGCGCAGTGCCACAGCGATCCAATACGACTGGAAAGCCATTGGATAGGCCAGCCGAGATGGGTGCGTCGTCGAAACGAACGCACAACATCGAGCTAGAGGCCCAGTAGAGCCACAGAAGGTGCAGGCGGGGTCGAAAGGCGGAGATCACGGGGCGCGACCCCAAAATGCATCCATACGAGGCGGAGACGATGGAGATAGCTGGGAGATGGATGGTGCAACGAACGACATGCGCCGCAACTGGATACGAGTCGAGACACCATTGCTAGCTGAGAAGTAAGGATAGGGTAAATCTGAGTGAAAGCGAGCATGAGAGGGTTAGATCAACGTCACAGTAGAGGACAAGGGGCATTCACTCCGAGTCAAGGATTGCGCGGTTGTGAGACGCACTGCTAGGCCCTGAAAATTGGCATTCATGCTAACTTGGACGGATGCATCGAATATGCTAAATAAAATGGGTATCAAGTAGCAAAATGTTCAGCAACAAAACGAACTTACCAGGAATTTTGAGGTCCGAAAGGGTGTTGAAGCGACTAGAATGACTGGGATGCGCCAGTATGGGGACTCGAATCGATCAACAATGTCACATGACCATACATGTGACTCATCATCAGTTGCAAGAAATTCTCTAAGTCCAAAAGCCATCTGGATACGACTCAGAGCGTGCGCATGCCATCCCGCCCACACCTACACCCAGCCCCGCCGTCTCGCCGCCCTATAACCCTCACCCTCTTGTACAAACACGAACACGAACGTCTAGCCGTTCGTGCTCGCATTTATACACGAGTCTCAGCCTTTCATGACCTCGCCGTTGCCCTCGCCTCTACCCTCTTCTCGCCCCCTCCCCTGCCCATACTGCCCATCCCGGGCCACCTGCCATCCGCAGCACCCGCCCCACTGTGCGTGCGCTCGCTCACTCGTGATTGAGTGACAGCGAAGACGAGATGGCGAGTTCGTGTGCAAGCGTCTTTGTCGACCACGGCCCATACCCTACTTACATTTATTCCAATGTGTCTAGGGAATGGCACGGGCATGCATACTACCTAGCCTCTGCCTTGCTGTCTCGCCAACTTGGCCTTCCCATCTCACCACCGCACTCGTTGTCTGCCCCTTCCGTCTGCCTTGCCACTTCACCGCCGTCCTCCTTGCCCTCGCCGTCTCACCGTCTCGCCTCACCCTCGCTGCCTCGCCAGCTCACCACCCCCGGTCGCCGACTCACTGCCACCCTCACCGTCTCGCCGCCCCCCTCGCCTTCTCACCCTCTGCCTTGCCATCCTCCACTGCAGGTTCGCCCTCTCCCTTGCCCTTGCTCTCACTGTCTCGCCTCCTTGCTCTCGGTCTTGCCGTCTTGCCATCCCCCTCGCCTTCTCACCCTTAGCCTCGCCTCCTCGCCGACTTACTGTCACCTCACCGACTCACCGTCTCGCCTCCTCGCCCTAGCCTTGCCGTCTTGCTGTCCCCTTGCCAAATCACCCTCTGCCTCGCCGTCTCTTGCTGCGGGTTCGCCCTTGCCCTTGCTCTCGC
>JBBPMZ010000123.1:0-23976 GCA_038090575.1 Tylopilus cf. pernanus | reverse complement strand
GTGAGTCTTTGGTATTTTCCTTTTCGCGCCCAGTAGTTCTTCTTTGCTCATGTTTCCGAAAAGGAAAGTCTTTCTTCCTATGCGGGTAGATTTGGTGCGTACGTTGGTGGTGGTCTTTCCCATGGGCGTGGGATCCCGTGAGGCGGACATGGGTGGGTGAGTGTTTTTCCGGCGGCACGGGTGACAGGGGTGGGGTGAGGCTGGGGAGAGGTGGTGGTTTGGTTGTGCAAGAGGGCTTGAGTAGCTGTTTGGCTGGTTGGGATCGATATGCTTGCAGAATGGCTTCGTCTTCACCGAGGAGATTCGGGGTCCCAGTGGGGGTGCCACGTGGTACGAAGGAAAGAAGCTTCTGCCAGATTAGTTATGTTCCAGTGTGTATGCGTATCGGAGTTGTAAGACTGGGGTATTAACGTCCATGTACTTGGTCCGGGCTCCGGTTGCCAGTGGAAAGCAGCAGCTTGGCGTTCAAAAGCTCCATACAGGCTAATGTGGAACCTGTGCCATGGCATCTGGTGTTTACCTGGGTCATCGGTGCATCTGACATATCTCGTAATCGGTACAACAACTAGCAGGAGTCATGAAAACACTGCTAAACTTTGTTTGCCGCCTTTGACTGCTCAACTCGGTTCAACGTCCCTTGATACCATCAGAATACTATCCGTCCCATCATCGTGCACTCCATCTATCTCCATGTGGTCCACTGCCTCTGTGTTTTGCGTCGCCTCGTTCTCATGACTTGTGAATAGAATCCGTGATCTAGCAGCCCCACAGTCGAATACCGTCGATAAGCCAAACTCAGAGTCAATGCCACTCCCACTTGCGCGGATACACTGAACGTCATGGTCGTGCATTTCCCGCATGCTGATGATAAATCGGGGGGCGAGCGTGAACGCAGGCACGTACTGCACCAACGTCAGGAGAAAAGTTGGCCCATTGTTAGTTGGAATCGCTTCCCAGTGGTACAACAGGTCGATGACGATCAGAAGAAGGATGCTGTGATAAAGTTTCATTGTGTCCCTTGGCGTCGAAATAAGGGGGTCGAGGATAGAAACTTACGAAAAGAAGTAGGCGATGCCCTGCTTGGTGAGTATAGTGATGTATCGGTTCGATTTCCATCGCTTTGTTATTCTGTACATTCTGACCGATTGCTTCACGAACTGGATAGTTGCAAGTATACACAATATGGTGCTAAAGAGGATCTGTGCAGCGTAAGCTGTTTGGAACGAGTCGGTCTCTATAGATGTGCCTGTCATGCAATATGAATGCTCCAGTATTTGGATGGTACTCCCTGATAATTTGTTAGTGTGGTGTACGCTTAATGACCATCATTTGCACATACAAGTTACATTCTTTGGGTCGCTGAAGATAGAACCGTCTACTACGAGGGAAATGACCTCAATGAAGAACAAGAAAAGAAGTATACTAAGGATTAGTCTTGATTGATGGTACATCGCCCATACACGCAAGATCATTATGACTCCAATCCCCATTTTAGTGTTCATTTTCTAATTAGAGCCAAACAGCTACTCACGATCAGCTGCACCGAGAAAAAGGAGATATGACCACAGGTAGGCAACATACAGTATTTCACCTTGAAGTAGCTGTGAGTGGGAGGAAGGGGAGAGGTTGACTGCACACTTACAACTATTAAATTTGATGACGTCGGTCGATAATAAGCGCGAGTACGCGAATCAAGGTCAAATACATACATCTGGGATAGTAATTCGAGTCAGCACGTCCTGGGTTTGATGTTTTAATGAAGCACACCTCAGGACCAGGTACAAACGTGCTGTCATCTTGCAACGCGGTCAAAGTTGGATCGAGCTTATATTCGTGATGCCAACTCACAGAGGGAAATGCACCTGATGAACGCTCTATGTTAGTAACTAGCACCTACTTTGCAGCGGACATAAACTTACACTACATTCAGCAAGCCGCAATAACGAACCTATAAAGGCCTCGCCCTTTGCTAGAGCATATTCCATGGAGCCAGGAGTTTTTGGTACATACAAGAATGAATAGAGTCGACACCCAAGTCCATTTTTTGCTCTGTCGCGTCATCAGGGATGTAGGTACTCTGTGGCTGTTCAGATTGAGTAGGTGCTGACCCAGATGTATGTTATCTGCATCAATTACCGCTCAGAAAAATCCCTCGTGCAAGTAGTGGAAAGTATGTTAACTCCACCTCTTTAGGAAAGACCAGGACTGACGATACATGAATTTTATGCCTCATGTTAGAGCGAAAAAAACAACTGACTATAATCATATACGACGACAGCGATGGTGGCGACTGGAAAACTCGTGAGACCGATTTTCAAAGCGTAGTGGTGGAAAAGCATACGAAGAACATAGTTGTCCCACTGCAAGGCATTAAAAGCTGACTGCAACGCAGAACTTGAAGACATGATCTTGAACTGGAAAGACTTGGAGTGGATTGAGCAGCGTGAGACAGTAAACGGCTAAAATACTTTACTCCACCCAGCCCGGTGAATTTATAAGACCACGAATTCCATTTTGTGAGGCTTATAAATATCATTAATGTCATGAAGTTGATGCGCCTGGCACACGGTCGCTTATGTGATAGCCGTCTGGTACTACGACCTGTACGGAAGGAACAACCTGATTCAGGGCCTTAATGCACCTTCTGAAGTTATATGAATGACTGGCGGAGATCGAGGCTTACCGAGGAATAACCATAAGTGATGCTCACAGCGAATGGTGAACGAGTGGCCCTCCCCATCATGTTGATATCCTCAAAGGCTGGGTTAAATTAATACCTGATGTTGGTGGTGGCAGACCTAGCATTGGTATTTCATTTCGAATGTTATCTGAGGGGACTTCGCGTGGGCATTATGGCCGTAGAGTATTCATACACAAGTCAAACACCAATCATTTCGTGATGCTAGCACTTGAATATTGTGACCGTTTCACCCATACCTTCACTAATACTATGATGCATGACCATCCAACTCGACATCCCCCAGCACTACCCGGAGCTCTCCTCTCCCTCATCCTGCTCTGTGTCCATTTTTAAGTTTGCTACCGCCTCTATATTCTCCACCCCCTATGTGCTTTTTGCTAGTTCTTCCTTGCAACTTACAAACACAATGTGCGATCTGGTGCCCTACATTTCGTCAATAAAACCAAACTGTGAGTCGATCCCGGTATGTGTGGGCATTGAAAAGGACCGCGAGCGCTGGGGGACGGGTTCATATTGTTGGAGGTGTCGTCGAAGTCGGGATCATACAGGGTGGGCGATAACCAGGCGCCGCACTGGGGTACGTTTGGTAATTGAGAGCTGCACAGGGACATGTTGCCTGTCCTAAAATGGGTACTCGTCCAAAGCCGTGTGGACCCCCGGGCCTGGCCTGGTCATCAGGTCGGCATAAGCTGGATCGAAGGTCAAGCGCAGTCGCTCGTAGTAGACATGCCTAGGGGCCTGTGAGGGAGATCGATAAGGGATGTCGATGGGACCCTGGCACCCTGGATCGGGTGCTGGTTCAAGAAAAAAATAGAGGTGGCCCGGGGATGTAAACGTTGCCACTCAGTGAGTGAGTCTCCTAAAAAGACACGGGCTCTGGCTGAGTGACCGTCACGCGTCACACCCCGTTTAACTGCAAAGTCGAAGCTAACACTCATTGTGATTAGTACATAGTCTTCAACGATCTCGTGATGGCGGTCGCACTGACGACAGTAACACGATCCAAAGTTTTTTCTGTGTCTCTTCGAGACTCGAAGTGGTACGTCGTTCTCATTCCGTGCTCGCGCTCGCTCTCCTTAGCCTTCAAGTTCTATTCGGAAGTATCCTGGTCAGTCGTCACTTTGACGCATGTCCCAACCACCAACCGTTCCACCAGACGTCTTTGTACACCATCAATCCATCCCTGCCATCTCCCACACCCTACCGCGCGTCTGTGTATCCCCTACCCTGCTCGACATCCAAAGTGGAGCGCATCGTGGACGTTATCAACATCAGAAGTCAGATCTCGCGGATTCGTTTGCATTGGAAGGCGAGCGCGGAGGTGCCCGCTAAGAGTGGCGACTTCCTGTGGACGGGATCACGGAGGACGTGTCAATGACATAGGCCTCTAGGAGAGCCGGGATGGCCATGTTCCAGTGCGTATGTGTATTGGGATGTGGGATATTAACGTTCACATATTTGGTCAAACGCCTCCAGCTGCGCATACCGGCAGTCGCGGGACACTACACACCGCATGTTCCTAGTATTGGATCCCTCGCCACGACCAGCACCTGAGCGCCTCCAGATCCATCCCTCCCACTGTCCCAGAGGGACTCTCCAAAGCTCGATACACACAATCCTAAACCTCTAATACACCCACCACGAGCGAGTCACGACTAGCTCTGGCGAAAGCATGACCGGTGCGTCCTCCCTGACCACTCTGATAGGGTCATTAGCTCTGGATGAACGCTACCTCCCACCGATGCCTTCAGTCATTGTCCGCATGGGGTGCCAGCCTTGGCAAACCTAGGCCCCCGCGTAGCCCACATATACTGAGTCGATGGTCAGCCCAATAACTGCTGGGTAGTGTCTTACTCAATGACTGCTTTGTGTGTAGTAGTCGCTCCCCCTTGATACAATGTCAGATGGCACTCTGGGTCAAACAGGCCGTGCCAATTACATGATCAAGTGTGGAGAAACACGAGTGCTACTTCAATGACCCACCATAAGCCGATAAGAGATCACAAACTTCGATCGTCTCAACTGACTCATTCCATCTGTACTTCAGCGTCCTACCACTTGAACTGATTCGACATCTCTTAGTACCGTCTGGATGCTTTCTGTCCCCTCGTCTTGCCCAGCATCCGTCTCTGTATTTTCCATTGCCTCCGTGTTTTCTACTGCCTCTGTGTTGTCCGCCACCTCACTCTCCTGGTGACTTGAGGATACAATCTGCGATATGACAACCCTGTGGTCGGATAATGTTGACAAGCCAAACCCTGAGTCAATCCCATTCCCACGCCTCCCATGAATGCCTGCATGCTCGTGCATTCCCCGAATGCTGATGATGAACCGAGGTGTGAGAGTCGACATGGGCACAAACTGCACAAAGTACAATGACAAGGACAGGCCATTGTTAAAAATTGTGTACCAGGATCGCAGCTCACGAGCGACGGTCACCAGAAGAATGCTGTGTTGGACAAGTGTCATTTGATGTATCTCGACTAAAATAAAGGAGGAAGGTAGAAACATACACAAAGAAGTAGACAATGCCCTGCTTGACAAGTATATTGATGTATTGATTCAGTTGCCATTGCCTTGTTACGCGGTACATCTGAAGTGACTCCCTCACGAATTGGATAACGGCAAGCATGCACAATATTATGCCGAAGAAAATTTGTGAAGCATAAGACATTTGAACAGACACGAATTGTGCATATGTCGATGCAAAGTCTGTACAATATGAATGCTTCAGTATTTGGCTTGTACCCCCTGATCATTGGTTAGGATGTGACACCTCATGAATCTCGCCCACACATACAAGTTGGGTCCTTGGGGTCATTGGCAAGAGAGGCTTCTATCAAGCCAGAGACGGCCTCAATGAAAAACAAGAAAAGAAGTAAAGCAAGGATTGGCCTAGATTGATTGTACATTACCCACACACGCAGTATCATTATGACTATGATCTCTATTTTAGTGTTCATTTTGCAATCAGAGTCAGTTAGTTACTCACGATCAGCTGCGCCGAGGAAAAGGAAGTATGACCATAGCCAGGCAATATACAGTATTTTACCTTGAAGTGTTTATGAATGGAATGGAGCGAGGAGGTTGACTGTACACTCACAACTGTTATATTTAAAGATGTTAGCCAACCATAAATGCGAGCACTTAATTTCAAGGATGAATACGCACATCTGGGACAATTATCTGAGTCAGCATATCCTGGGTACCAGTAGTCGATATTTGATGACTCATACCTCCTCAGAACCAGGTACAAATGTGGTCGCAACTTGTAATCTGGTTAAAATTGCATCAAGTCTACGTCTGGTGAGTTCAACTCACGGAAGGAATTGCACCTGATGATACTCCAGGTTAGTATCGGACATGCTCAGGCTGCACATGCATTACAGCCGAGATGTAGGCTCACATTGCAGTAAACAGGCCACAATAGCGAACCTGCAAAGGTTTTGTTTGAGTATGTACCATGGAACTAGGAATTTCAGTACATACGAGAATGAACAAAGTTGACACCCAAGTCCACTGTTTACTCTGTCATCATCTTATCAGGGATGTGGGTACTCTGAGATTGGATGGCGGGGGCTGACCCAGATGTACGTTATCTTTGTCAGTCACCATTCAGAAAAATGCCTCGTGCAAACTCGAGAAAGATGAAGACTGTACCTCCTTTGGAAAGACTAGAACTGACGATACATAAGTTTGTGCCTCACACTGCAGCATTGGTGACAGAAGAACAACTTACCATAATCATATACAACAGCAGTGACGATAGCAACTGAAATGCAGTCAAAGACCAATCTTCGCAGTGTAGTAGTAGCAGAGGAGCATACGATATGCGTAGTCATTCCACCGCAAGTCAATAAGAGCTGACTCCAGAGCTGAAGACATGGTTTGGCAATACGTGGATTGGGAATTGGTGAGGACTTGCGCGAGATGGTAAAAGGTTATGGAGTATTACCTTGCGCAGACAAATGGATTTATAAGATCACAGAATCCATTTTGTAGTACCTAAAAACTATCAATATCACGCAGTTGACGGGGCTGGAATAGTGGACACAGCCGTATAGACTTGTTACGCACGTCACAAAACGACCATTAATATTCTGCCCGATGCTTAGCAAGTAACTATAGTGCAGCGAAATTTCTTGCCTTATCGAGTGTGCAAGAGATGATCATTGTGTTATGAGCGTTGTTGTTTCAGCCAGAGCCAAGTTTGCGTTGGCAAACAAGAAGCATCTTCTCAGCTCTGCGGTATCCGACGCAGTGCATGGAGCCTGAGGTGAAGAACTAAAAAAGGTGTTGTTGGATCCAAATACGTCTTTACTGGCAGTGATAGTTATTCTGGATATCATAATTGCCGACTAGAGTGGATGATTACTCGGCAAGATGGCAGTGTTTCAAAGTCAACCTACAGCATTCCATAGTAATGGCGATGAGTAATATTTGATTTTCTGTCGGCGGAACGATAGGTGGCTCGAGCTCAGGCTACCGCAGCAGTGCCAGGAGTGATACATTACGACGGACTGGGAGAATCAAAGAGCGTGGTACTTGATATCCTGTTGGTAGTTGTGGTTCTTTGCCAGCGTGATGATCGAAGGATAGAATAGTACTAGAATTAATGCTTGCCATCATTAAACTCGCCAAAGGTTTCGTAATCTGCATGGTTGAGTACTTTAAAATATAGCCCCCATATAAGGCTTCGGTTCTGCAGGCAAGGATTTCATCAAGTTTATTCACTCGGGTACAGCTTGTAATTCGATCGAAGCACCAACCCGGTCTGTACGCGTTACTACAATCGTTGCTCATCCCTGCTGTATGTTTTATATCCACAGAAAATATCTAGAGGCAATAGGCAAGGGATAAGTCGGAAAAACAAAGACTCAGCAGTATTCTAGCTGATCGACCAGTGATCGCCACAAACAAGTGCGTGACGTGGTTTCGGGACTCATGAACGCAGTACTAGTGTGAATTTGACGAGACGCAGTTAATGAGCCAATCCAAGCCCATCCCTGAGAAGCTTCAAGACATGCCTTTGAAACGCAGGGAACGAAAATCCGATGCCTCGAGCTCTGGAACACTAGTGATCTCATTGAACGAATATATTGTGCGTGCTCAACTTGTTTGTCTTTCTTTTGATAACTTGATATAGGCTCGTGTGGTAGCGATGCTGTATAGTTTTCCAGGAGCATCTGCTCTCGAAGCGTGTCCATTGATACGCTGACACAGCTCGCCAGCCCAATTTACACGCATTTCCTGACTACCATCTGTAGATATGGTAGTAAGTCACCACTTCCTTGTACACCACTCGTTCATCGTCATCATCTCCCGTACTCCGCTGCAGACCTGTACATGGTTTGCCCCACTTGATACGCAATGTGGAGCGCGTCATGGGCACGGCCAACGTCAGACGTCGGTTGTGGCAGATTTACTTGCATTGCAAGGCACTGCGGAAGGCGCTCGCTAAGTGGAGCTATCTGTTGTAAAAGGGGTGTCGGAAGATGTGTCAGCGATACCAAATTTTGGGAGCTGTGTAGGAGTGGTTACGTTCCAGTGCGTGTGTATTGAATGTGACTGGGGTACTGACACTCATACTCTTGGTCTGAGCTCGGGCCGGAGGGTAGCGTGTACAATTTGAGGCTCTGTCAAGCCTATATACATCTTAAGACATCGAGATCGGTGTCAGGTGAAAAGGTACAAGAGTAGCCGATGTCACCCGAAGGGGTTTGTAAGTCGAATGGTCATGAGTAGTGTAATGTAATGAGTTTCCTTGCATTCAATTATGTCATTGCACCAACCCATTTGATCCTGAGCGCCATCTGACATCAATCTTGTATCAAGGGGGTGACTACTACATGCACACAGTGCACGCCGATAAAGAGTCAGCCAGGACACGCCAACCGCTGGCAACAGCCATTGCCCTGACCAAAAATTCAGCGTGTGCGGGACGTTGATGGACAGCTGGAGAGCTTACCTGAGAGCGTGGTTTGCCAAGGACGTAGCGGCCCGAAAGGATCCTCAAAAGACAATGACTAGTGGCATTGACAGCACTGATGTAGAGCCAATGACGCTATCAGAGGGGCTAGCAAAGTCTCATCCCCGACGCTGGTCGCTCACGGCGGGGGTGTTGGAGGTGGAGGGTAGTGTAGGCCGAGCTTTGGAGAGTTCCTCTGGGAGACGGAAGGAGAGATGTCAGGGCATTCGCTTGCTCGTCATGGCAGAGATGGCATTCCCAATGAGGGCGCATCAGGTACGGTGATCTGTGACTGTTCGTGGGACGAGAGTGAGCTGGGGCGAGGGCCCACTTCAAACTGGGTTTGGCTCTTGGGGGGTTGAACGGATGAGTGGCGGCGGAACAAAAAAAACAGAGGGGCGAAACATATCAAGATGAATGACCAGATGCTGTCAAAGAACACAAAGAGACTGACGTGTTGGCTGTTGTATGCGGCTAGTATCATAAAGCTCTGACCGTCTTCACGAGCGCTTACCATGAGCGCTCAACTTGATTCGACATCCGTGGCACGATCTGGAAGGTGCCGGTGAGGGACGAGAACGGTGAGTATAGGAGCAGCGGGAATGATGAGAGGAACGGACTTGGTGGTGAGAAGCAGTGGAAGGCAACACCAGTGGGGAGGAAGGGAGATGCCGAGCGGAGTCGTTGACTTGGCTTCTGCCCTCTGCGTCTTGAATCTTGACAACGGTGCTGGTGCATGTGACTTTCTTTGTTCCTTCCACATCTCTTCCCCCTCCTGCGGTTGAACAGATGAACCTACTCCACCCTCCCCCGGTGCTGCACCAACGCCACCCTTGATTTTTCTCTTGCTTGTACGTCATGCACCCGCTCACAGTTTGCTCGTTCGCGATGACCCGGTCGTGACCGTACAGCTCTTCTTAGCCTTTCTGCCAGCGAATACTCTCAAGGCTCTGGATGGAACAAATTTCCTTCGTCTCACCCCGGCCGTCATTACCCCGTTCCTCAACGTGCTGGATATGGACACAATCATACCATCCTCAAATGGTACACGTACGACATCCCTAGGTTGGCGTTAGAAGTGCGCTATGGATCCAATTCCTGATTGGCGACGTACCTCAAATGACTTCTTGGTCAGACGTGATAACATGCAGATATAACATTCAGAGGCGCAGTTCCATCGTCGTCTGCAGGGCGGAGTTCCATCGGATGAGTGATGACGATGAGGAGTAGGATGAAGAGAGTCGACTGACGCCACATCGAAAACTATACGAAAACTAGAAAAATCCACAACCTTCCTAGTCCGCCGTACGTGCAAAGTGTTGAACCCGTTGTGGAGGCGTCAGTCAGGGAATGTGCTTATTAGGATTTGATGGCGATTGGACAAGCATTTGAGGTACGTTCGTATAGATGTACGATCCGACTGCATAGTGACAAGTTTGACATGCGTCGTGACTAGGTTAACCTCGCAGTTGGTGACGCAAGGTATACAGTCAATCTCATGATGTCAACGGTTCTAGCATGGCGTGCACCACATGTGAAGGAACATGACGAATGCGATGGATTTGGAGAAACGATGGGGGGTGCAAGTTCGTTTAACTGATATCGCCAGAGGTGATAGACTGCTTCCGATGCCACCTTGTCATGGTTTTGTGTTCACGGTATCCACCCATGGCATCCTCATAGTGTCTGTATGCCGGGCAGGTTTGGACCACACTTTATAGAAACTAATCATTATCTTTTGAATACTAACACTCGCTTACATTGGACGACGTGTTGATGACGAAGTATCATGTTTGATGTTCAATGCAAATCAAGGTTGGTGAGTGCAAGACTGTGTACACTTAAGTCCCATGTCCACGACGATCATCTAATCAGCTCCTGCGTCTACTTAGGGTCCTAGGTCTGAGTGCTTTACTGCGGCGACTGTGTATTCTCCACTATCTGGAATTTTAGCAAATTCGGACGTTCAGTGAATTTCAGGTGAAGGAGTCTCTACGATTGGTATATTTCACGCTGTTGTACAGTTTCAAATCAATTTCCCCGATGGCGACTAACGTTGTCACTCAATATTCATTCCACTGTGATGGTATGGTACCATCACGAGTTACATAATTGGCATTGATCACCACACAGGATTAGTTGTTGCGGTGAAACCTTCTGTTATGAATGGCGTCCCCGTCCACTGAAGCTCATCACAAAGTTCTGCGGGATACACCTCAATTTTTGCTCTATTTACTTGCATGATTATTCCAATGATACCAGACTGCACAGTCTCGCAGGTGTCGAAGCGCCATCCAAGTATGATAGGACAGATCGAGTAAGGCGGTCTTTGTTGTCGAGTTCTTTCTATGTCATGATAAATGTGTCATCCGATGTCCGCGATGAGGTCTTGGATTTTGCATGCGACCGAATGCGATCATGGCTAACGTTTACCCATGGCGTGATTGATCGCAGGTGCATCCGACATAGTCTGCAATTAGCACAGCAGTTGGCAGGAGTCATGAAAGCACTGCTCACAACCTGGCCACCTTCTCCGGCTGGGGCCGGTAGACACATATCGCTCAAGTTCAGAGTCAATTGACTACTGGAAACAGCGTCTTGTTCGAGGACCTGAGATATGGTTCCAAGTCCCCCACCGCTCTTTTTGGCGCTCAGATTACACCCAAACTTCACAGAACCTGTTCACTTTACCGTGACAGGCACGACCTTATGTCCGCGGGCGCACCTCTTAATTCTGAGATCAGAATAACCATGGCTACTGTGAGGGACTTTAGGGCTAATTGTCATATCAGACAGACATGAGTAAGTCTCACTGCCAGTGGCAGTCGGCCCACTTGGAGACCGGTTCAGTCAATGATTGCTCACCCTGGTGCATCAGATTCTAAGCCATGACTCCGGCCCATCACCGCATTGAATGGCCACTCTGGCACCCCAATTTCAGATTCACATTAGGTATGAGGACCGGTCACGGCTGGGAAATGGGCGTACTACCCAGGGAGCTTGTACCAAGTATATGACGTGTCATAGAAGGGACGAGTGGCCATGCTTGCTGATAGCTAAGTTGATACGTTTCGCTCGGATCAAGTGCTAGGGCCACCTTGTATGCTGAGTCTGACTGTGTCCATTCTCTGAGGAGCAAGGATGACAGCCCAGTGGCGGGTGTGATTCACTGGTACAAAGGCCGCCCTGGGTGTGGTGGACGCTTGAGAGGACAAATTGGCCGGGTGAGCGATGACGAAACGCAAAAAAAAGGCACAGAACACGGTGCGAATAAATATTATTATACTCGGTGTACTGGTACCCGCTCATCTCATCTACAGCTTCACCGCGATCGTTCAACATCTCTTGGTACCATCTGAATGCTTTCCGCCCCCTCATCCTGCCCAGCATCCATTTCCACGCTCTCAGTCACCTCGTTCACCTCGCTATTTGCGGACGCAATGCGCAATTCAGAAGCCCCATGGTCGATCCCGTTGCCTTGCCTGCTCTGAACGTCATGCTCGTTCATTTCCCGTATACTGATACTGAATCGGGGGGCAAGTGTGAACGCGGGCACAAACGCCACAAACAGTGTTAGGGAAGATGGACCATTATTGTATTGACTTGCTCCCCAGCTCGAATTGTACAACAGGTTGATGACGTTCAATAGAAGGATGCTGTGTCGAAGACATGTCATTTAATGTCTCGGAAGTGAAACAAGAGGGGGAAAGATAGAAACATACGCAAAGAAGTAGGCAACGCCCTGCTTGACGAGTATATTGATATACTGGCTCAGTTGCCATTGCTTTGTTACGCGATGCATTTCAAGTGACTGCTTCACAAACTGGATGATCGCGAGCATGCACAGTATCATGCTAAAGAGTATTTGTGCGGTGTAAAACATTTGTTGCGACAGAATCTCTATAAACGCCCCCGCGTCCGAGTCTGTGCAATATGAATATTCCAGCATTTCGCTGGCAGTCCCTGACCATTGGTTAGTGTAACGTACACTTAATGAATATTATCTATACATACAAGTTACGTTATTTGGGTCGCTGATAACAGAATAATTTATCACAACAGAGACAATCTCGATGAAGAACAAGAAAAGAAGTATACCAAGGATTGGCCTTGAATGATTGTACATTACCCACACACGCAGGATCATTGTGACTATTACAATCCCCACTTAAGTGTTCATTTTCCGATTGGAGCTTGTCAAAGAGTTACTCACGATCAGCTGCGCCAAGGAAAAGGAGATACGACCATAGCCAGATAATATACACCATTTCACCTTGGAGTATTTGTGAATGGAATGAAGGAGAGAGGCTCACTGACACTCACAACTGTTAGATTTGAAAATTTTAGTCGACAATAAGTTAAGGGCCGGAAAGAGTGGTAAAATACACACATCTGGGGGAATAATCTGAGTCAGCAGATCCTGGGTGACTGGTTGATAAAGTATACCTCTGCAGGACCAGGTACAAATGTAGTACT
The DNA here is from genome assembly GCA_038090575.1 of Tylopilus cf. pernanus. Lineage (NCBI taxonomy): Eukaryota > Fungi > Basidiomycota > Agaricomycetes > Boletales > Boletaceae > Tylopilus > Tylopilus cf. pernanus. The sequence goes on along the minus strand of JBBPMZ010000123.1, from coordinate 10,831 downwards.
GTCTTACAATTTGGTGAAAGTTGGACCAAGTCTATATTTTTTTAGTCCGACTTACAGAGAGAACCAAACCTAATAAGTGATCCAGATTAGTACCGAGCACATATACTAGCAGGAATAGGCCTACACTATAGTCAACAGGCCGCAATAACGAACCTATGAAAGTTTTGCTAGAGAATATGCCAAGAAGTCAAGAGTTTGGCACATACAAGGATGAACAGAGTTGACACCAAGGTCCATTTTTTGTTCTGTTGTCTCATCATGGATGCGGGTACTCTGAGATTTGGTAGGCACTAACCCAGATGTATGTTATCTTTATCAATTACTGATCAGAAAAGTTTGGTGCAAACAGTGGAAAGTATGTGAACTATACCTCTCTTGAAAAGACTAGGACTGATGATACTCATATTTCTATCTCACGTTCACACAAAAGGACGTCTCACCATAATCATATATGACGGCAGTGAGAATGGTAACTGTGAAAAAAAGTGAGAATATAATTTGCAGTGTAGTGGTATGACTAGTAGTAGAAGGGCCTACGAGATAAATAATTATTCCACTCCAAGGAAATGAGAGCCGACTGCAGATTCGGAACAGAAGACATGACCCTGGATTGAGAGAGTGCGAAAAGCGTGAGAGGATAGCAAGCAACTATGGGGTGTTACTTGGTTCAGACAGTGTCACCAGTTATAAGATCATAGAACATATTTTGTGATGGGGCTTACAGAACGCTATGATGTACATCATGGAACTGATGTGGCTGGAACTTGATCAGTCGGATAGACATGTTAATAAAGGTATTGGGTCATCATGCTAGAGCATGTCCGTGGCAACAATAAAAATATGATGGTGCAACTGAGTAGAGGACAAGTGTCAACAATGAAATAGTGTTGATATAATCAAGTCACTGACTGTTAATCAGTCTGACTCACCACAAATTCCATGGCCTGAGTGTACGTAGTTGAGTGCCTGTTCTGTGTTAACGGCATTGGATTACTCTCTCGGTATTCATGCCAGAGACCGTTCATGTCATCAATAGGAGTAAGATGGCACACTGCAGAGAACAGGTATCAGGGCAATAAGCGATGTGGGTAATGTGACATGGCAGTGTGTAACTGAAGCCGCCCAAAAGTGAGTCACTAACCCAGAGGGATAGTTCAGTTTTCTCACTATCATGCCGCCAGAGTTATTTTTAAAGATGGTTTCGGAATTGTGGCTGATGATACCTTAAATGTCATTCATCAATGCGAGTAATCATCAATACCTCTTAGTCAGACCAATTACATTCCATCCATCAAGGTTCCATCCCTGCATGTATGCTAAGTCGCATACAAGAACAACCTCGATTATCTTGGTTTCCTCGGTGAGAATCTCGTCAGGGTTAGTTATTCATCAAACTCATGATTCAACAGACTCCACATCATCGACTCACCAGAAAAGCGAACCTTCATAGAGCTACCCGTGTGGTATGTTCAATGCTGATCCAGTCAATTTGCATCACTGCAATCATCGCTTCTCGTGTATTGATCAATTCACTGGTGTTGTTAGTAGGCAGGGCGAGGCGGGAGCCCCGCTGGTGCAGGTGATGGTTGGAGATGAATTACGACAGGTGAGACTACCTGTGATGCCACCAGCTACTGCGCCAGGGCTTTGGTACAGGCTCTCCTGGTCCGACTAGAGGGGGAATGGGAACCAAAGGCCGCAAGACGCAAAAATCCACCACAGTCAAGACACTCAAGCGGAGCCAAAAAGGTCAGTCAAGTATTTCTGCAGACCGCACAGCATCCAAAAGTCATTTGCTCTATGCGTTGTACCCGGTGGGCCTGAGCCAGGACCTTGATTGGTGGGCAGCCGCGCTGAGCGGTGCCAGGGGTCCTGGCGCAGTGGCTGGCGGCCTCTCGCATGTCGTAGTCAGTCAGTATCCTACCACTCGCACCTGCGGGTTCCCACCGCGCCCCTCTCCAGCGTGCGTGCTGCATGTCAGTCGACAATTTGAGTAGCCTATCTGAAAGCCCAGCTTGATTCACCTGGGACTTCGCGGCCCAGAGGGGGTCTGCATAAGGATTCTGATCTCAGTGGCGGGCGTCACATCAGAAAAAGGTAACGTCCATCCAGGCAGGGCACACGACGAACCTATCAGAGTGGTCAATGAGGACTCACGGCCCTATCCTCGTCAAATCCCATTGCATTCATGACAGAGGGGCCTGTGTAATCGCTCTCTGTGGGCGTGACGGAGAGGAAACAGAACTTGGGTACAGATCAAGCATTGGGGAAGTCCGAGGTCTTCTACGGGACTGTCCCAGTGAATAGAGGGGCATGCCCAGAAGCGTCTACATGCCGATTGTGGCCCAAGAACAGGTTCAAAATGGCCAGGTGGATCGAGAGCACACTAGTTGCGGACCTTGCGGTGTCCTTAAGAAGGCACAGCCGCTAGTAGTAAGGCGAAGAGGATCGGCTCCAGGCGGGCACGAGCTCAAGTGAGGACCTCATTCAGAGTGTAGTTGACTCTTGGAAGGGCGAACAGGTCAGATGAGCGACGGCGGAATGAAAGAAGGGCATTGTGGGGAGCGGAACTTGAAGTTGTGGAAGTCGATACTTTCTGACTTTCGAAGTTGCATCTTTGCTCGAGTGGCTGTGCTCTCTCTTCCGCCTTCACACCACTCCACCTCAGCGCAGCCTCACCCTTCAGCCTTCGAGTCCTATTCTGAGTGTCCTAGTGAGTCTCCGCTTTGATGTACCTCCCAACCACCGACCATTCCACCAGACAGCCTTGTACATCATCACTTGTCTGGGCTCTGGCTACCAGTGCCCCGTTCAAATGCTGTGTCCAATCCGATGTGGAACCCATGGTACCGGATGATGATATTTGGGTGTGCCGGTGTTGAAGTGGAACGTGATCGGAGTCAGGTGCAAAAGTAAAAGAACACAACGTGTGTGTATGTATCAAGATGCCCCGCGTGGTTGCTATCGACTTAAGGGAGTTTGTAAGTGTAATTATGAATGAGAGGTGCATTGTACTTCTCTGCATTCAATCACACTGCACACAGCCCATTTGATGCGGAGTACCATCTGACACTGTATTGAAGGGAAGCGACCACACACAAAGTATGCTAACATAGTAGTTTCACTGGCTCTGAATAGACGCCACATTCCGCCAATGCAGTTGGCCATTCTCCCTATGGGAATTCTTTGCCAGCCGCCTCCCAAGAGCCTGATGGTTTGTCTCTGTCCCTCTATGTGACACCCAGTTGACATTGTCTACTCGCTTGGCATCTCCGACTACCAGAACCGCCTTCGCAGAGCCACAGCGCACCTGTCGTGCCTTTGCCGGAGCCGATCACTCGCAGTGGAGGTATTAGAGGCTTAGGAATGTATATTCAAGTTGGGAGTCCCCCTGCCAGTGGGATGGTGGGAGGGACAGCTAGGGGATCAAATACTGGAAGTGAGCGATGTACGATGCCCCACAACTGTGGGTGAATGGGGGTGGTTGATTCATTGGAAGGCGAATGGACCGGATAGACGACAGGATGAAAAGTGGGGTGGGTATGGAGCAGGTGAGTGTCAAGATAAACGACCAGATATTGTCAAGAAGCCCGAAATTGGCGCTGAGAGAAAGATCGACATTTTCAAAGGTTGCACTCACGAGCAAAAGACGGTGATAGCCAGGAAAAAGAAATAAATTAGATGCTTTGAATGTTTCAATGACTGCGGTTGATAGAAGCTGTAACGTCGTTCACACTGCATATTGGAGCATGATAATTTGACAAATTAAATACTCGCAAGCTTCGATCGTCCATTTAACCACCGGAACCAACTTGACATCCCTGGGTGCCATCTGGATGCCATCTGTCCCCTCAGCCGCCCCCGGCCGAGAGGAGCGAGGTGGGAACCCGCAGGTGCGAGTGGTGGTGGACCAACTAACTACGACATGCGAGACGACCTACTACGAGGCCGCCACTGCGCCAGGAACCCTGGCACCGCTCGGCACCACTCCTTGTGGCCGGGTCCGCCGGCATCCGCTCTACATTTTACATCGCTTCTGCATTCTCCACTGCCTCTGTATCATCTGTCTCCTCGTCCTCCTCGCGACTCAGGAATACAATCCCCGATATAACAGCTCCGTGGTCGAACAATGCCGACAAGCCAAACCCTGAATCAATCCCACTCCCATGTCCCTCATGAATGTCATGCTCGTACATCTCCCGAATGCTGATAATGAATCGAGGTGTGAGTATGAACGCGGGCATAAGCTGCGCGAACCACAATAACCAAGTCAGGCCGGTGTTGAACGAAATCGCTCCCCAGTAGGTCGACTCGTTGATGACGCTCGGCAGAAGGATGCTGTGATGAAGGAGTCTCCTTTAGTGTCTCTAGACTAAAGTAAGGGAGGAGGTAGAAACAAACATAATAAAATAGGCGAGGCCCTGCTTGACAAGGATACTGATGTATCGGTTCAGTTGCCATCGCTTCGTTACATGGTACATTTGGAGTGACTGCTTCAAGAACTGGATAATTGCGAGCGTGCACAAGATTACGCTGAAGAGGATTTGAGAAGCATAGCATATTTGAACAGAGGCGATCCGTGTAAGTGTTGCCGATGAGTCTGTGCAATATGAATGCTCCAGTATCTCGATGGTACCCCCTGATCATTCGTTGGTATGCATACACTCAATGAGCATCGTCCACACGTACAAGTCACGTTATTCGGGATGGTGAAAATAAAACCATCTATCACGAAAGAGACGACCTCAATAAAAAACAGGAAAAGAAGTATACCAAGGATTAGCTTCGATCGATTGTGCATTGCCCACACACGCAGGATCATTGTGACTGTAATCCTTACTATTTCAGTGGTCATTTCACAAGAGAACCGAATTTTTGCTCACAATCAGCCGCGACGAGGAAAAGGATGTACGACCATAGCTGGACAATATACAGCATTTTGCCTTGAAGTGTTTGTAAATGAAACGAAGGAAAAGAGTTAACCGCACACCCACAACTGTTATATTTGAAGGTATCAGGTGATTATAAGCACAAATACCTAAAATCAAGGTTCAATACGCACATCTAGGACAGTCATCCGAGTCAGCACATCCTGGGTGAGCAACGGTCAATATTTGATGAAGCATACCTTCTCAGGGCCGGGTACAAATGCAGTGCCATCTTACAATTCAGTCAAAATCGCAGAAGTCTACGCCTTGTTAGTTTAACTCACAGAAGGCGTCACACCTGATGAATACTCCAGGTTAGTATTGGACACATGCATTGTAGCAAACATAGGTTCAGCAAGCATAGACTCACACTGCACTCAAGAGGCCACAATAACGAACCTATGAAAGCTTCACTAAAGCATATGTGATGCAAATAGGAGTTTGGGTACATACAAGAATGAATAAAGTCGATATCCAAGTCCACCGTTTGCTCTGTTATCGTCTCATCAGGGATGTGGGTACTCTGACATTGAGTAGGCACTGACCCAGATGTATCTTATCTTCGTTGATCACCGATCAGAAAAATACCGTGTGAATACCAGAAAGATGTGGACTGCACCTCTTTCGGAAAGACTAGAACTGACTATACATAAGTTTTTGCCTCGCACTGGAACAAGAAAAACAACTCACCATAATCATATACAATAGCAGTGATGACAGCAACTGTGAAAAAGTAAGAGACCAATCTCCAGTGTTCTGGTAGATGAGCATACGAGATGCATAGTTATTCCACAGTTTCCACTGCAACTCGGCAAGAGCCGACTGCAGGGGAGAAGACATGGGTCTGAAATATATGGATTGTGGGCTGGTGAGAACTTGCGCAAGATGGCAAAGGCCATAGGGTGACTCAATAAACTTATAAGACCACGGAGTCCACTTTGTGACATCTAAATATATCATGGAGCTAACGTAGCCGGAATGACGGACACTCATGTAGTAGCCGTGCTTGTTGCACATGTTACAAAATGACCAGCAGTATTGTGCCAGATGTTTAGCAAGTAATTATGAAGTGACGAGATTTTTTGCCTTACCAAGTGTGCAAGGGATAACCATCGTACCATCAACATCGCTGCTCTAGCCGGAGCCAAGTTGATGTTGGCCAACAAGCACTCTTTCCATTCTGCGACATCCAATGCAGTGCACGGCAGTGGAGGACTAAAAAAAGCGTGGTTGGAACCGAACACGTCTGTCACTTATTTGGTGATTGCTGTTCTCGATATCATGATCGTAATTGCCATTGCCATTGAAGGGTATACATAATTACTCGCCAAGAGAGCAGTGCTCCAAGATCACTTTACGGTATTCCATAGCAATAAGTCAGAAGGACCAAGAATAACATTTGATTTGCCATCGAAACGACAGTTGTGGCTGACGCTAAGTCTGCCGCAGCATTGTCAGCTGAGATATTCATTACGACACGCTGGGAGAATTGAAGAGTGTGGTACATACTATCTTGTTGGCGATCGTGGTTCTTTGCCAACATCATGATCAGAGGGTAGAATCACTCGTCGTTGCTAAAAGTTTCGTGACCTGTAGTTGAGTACCTGTCAATGCGCCATGTTCCAAATCATTGGCTTCAGATTGTATACCAAGTAAAAATGAGCGTCAATACACCTCTGAGGAGCTAATGATGACCCACATCCGCCAGAGAGGTTTCAGAATTGTCGGAGGCTACAGAAAGTGAGCAGAAAGTGAGGAATTGGAACGAAATTTCTGGCCAGCATGTAGAATGCGAGGAAGACACACACATCGCATAATCTTGTTGAAGATCTGAAACTTTCCCCGTCAGTGACTTGAAGTGCAGAAAGGAGCGCGGCTGAGAGGTTCACTGCTTCATGTCTAACGTAACTTGCTGTTGAGTCGGCCATCGCCATTACTGCCAACAGAGAATGAGTGCTTGAGGAACGAGAATGGATGAGTAAGTACAATAGAGGAGCAATGGGAATTATGGGGGGAGTGGACTTGGTGGATGAGGGGCAGTGGCAGGCAGGGGGGAGGGTAACGACCCAGAGAGGGTGTGGAAGATACCGAGCGGAGTCGTTGGTCCACACCTGGCTTATGTCCCTCTAACTTTTACGCGTCTTGATAAATTCGACACGCTCCAAAGTTTATTCCACACGTAGACGTGATTTTCTTAGCTCCTTCTACATTCCTTTCGCCCCCTACGCCAGGTTGAACCAGTGAACGCCAACGCCACCCTTGATTTTTCTCTTGTTTGCACGTCTTGTACCTGCTCATGGTTGGTTCGTCCCAAATGCCAGTTGTGACGGTGCTACTCTTCTCAGCCTCTCTACCAGCAAATACCCTCAAGGCTCCTGATGGAACGAACTTGATCTCACCCTAGCCTTCATTACCCCGTCCTCGACCTACTGGATACAGACACGATCACACCATCCTCAAATGGTACACGTACGACATACCTATGTTGGCGTTGAGAGTGCTATAGATCCAATTTCTGGGTCGACGACGTGCCCTAAATGACTTGTTGGTGAGACACGCAGATACAACGCTCAGAAGCGCAGTCGCGTCGTCGTCTGCCGAACAGGGAAAGTTTCCATCGGATAGGTGATGTCGATGAAGAGGAGGGCGAAGAGAGTCGACCGTCGCCGCACGCAGTGTTATCCAAGAATCAGAAGGTTCACGCGGCCTCTGCGGCACGTATGATCTAGCCGCTGGATAGGTCTGTGCTACCTGGTCTGCCGTACGTGCCGAGTGTTGGACTCATTGCAGAAGCGTCAATCAAGGAATCCGGCTCATTGGAATTCGATGGCGATTGGATAAGTGTTTGAGGTACGTTTGTGTAAATGCACGATCTGACTTGCATACTAACAAGCTTGACTCGTGTGTCGTGCTCAGGTTCACTTCGCAGCTGGCGTGTCGGAAGGTATTTAATCGATCTCACGACGTCAACGGTCTTGGTATGGCATGCACTCTGGCACGTCCGAGGGAACACGGCGGATGGGAAGGACTTGCAGAAGCGATGCGAAGCGCAGGTTCGTTTAATTGAAATCGCCAAAGGCGATAAATTGCTATGGACGGTGTCCCCGTCCACTTAAGGTCTCACAAATTCCTGTGAGGTACATCTCGGGACCGTCGTGTGCATCGGTGTAAATTTTCACTCTATTTACTTGCCTAATTGTTCCAATAATATAGTCTCATAGGGCTGTTGAAGCGTCATGCCAGTATGATGGGACGGATCAAATAGGTGTGTCTTTGTCGTCGAGTTCTTCCTGTGTCATGATAAATGCATCGACCGATGTCCGCAATGAGGTCTTAGATCTTGCATGTGAACCGGATGTGATCACGGCCAACGTTTACTTGTGGCGTTGTCAATCTTAACGTTGTGTATCCCTACCATCTCGCAATCATCACAGCAGTTGACAGGAGTCATGAAAGCACTGCTCACAGCCTCACCTTCTCTGGCCGGGACTTGTATCACTCAGGCTCAGAGTTAAATGGCCACCGGAAACGGCGTCTTGCTCGAAGACCTGGGATATAGATAGTTCTTTCTCCCCGCAGTGCTCATTTTGTCTCTCAGATTGCACTCAAGCTTCACAGAGCCTGTTAACTTTACCGTGACAGGCACGACCATATGTCCTGAGGCGGCTTCACCAAGGATCAGACCCAGGACGTACCTGTTGTTCAGGATATTGAGAAGGATGTCCCAGTACCGACCACTTCTGAAGAGCGCTTCTCGATTCTAGGATCAGAATAAACCAGACCATCGGTTAGTTGTAACGTACACTCGATGAACACTATCTACACATATAAGTTACGTTCTTTGGGCCATGGGCCTGTTACACAGACCCTGTCTTCAGACGTCCCTCTTAGAGGCATGAGGGGAGAGGGATGTACACGTTAGCCGCAAGGGTGGGTAGGAACAGCTTGCAGATGGGGCATGTAACAGGTGGTTGAGGTCGCATGTTGTGGACCCCGAGGAGTGGGCCGCGACGAGCCAATGGGACGGGACTCGGAAGTCCCAGGGGGGCGCATTGACTGGGCGAGTGGTAGCGGCAAGGACTGCTGCAACGGTGTCTCTCACTTCTGTACATCGCTTGTCCGAAGGTAGTGCATGTTGCAAGTTGGGTGTCTCGCCTTCCGGTCAACTCAGAGGCGGGTCTCTGGCGAGAACGGATAGGTTCGGAAGCGCATTGTCGCTCGCGGAGTGGAGAACGATTGTGTGGCTGTACAGAGCACACGGTCACATGGGTCATTGGGGCAAAGAGCCATGTATTGAAAGTAATGAGGTCGTTTCAGTAGAAACTTAGTCGTAGGAAAGGTATAAATTGGTCAGGCTCGTCGCGCATGTAACCCAGAAATCTTCAGAATAGCTGTGAGTTTTATACTGTGATCCTCTTCTGTGTGACACCGTCACAATGATTAATGAGCGCCAAGACACCGCATCAATCGGGACACCTGTATGCCAAGAGATCTATCGAAAGGGTCTTAATGTTCAAGTTAATGATGCACGTCGCGATGCTTGTCACCCACCGAGAATGCTTTCTAAATTGCATCTGAGGTTAAGTAAAAGTGAGTACGCAGTTGAACGGGACGATAAAAAATAATTCTGACCAGCATGAATAAGGATTCAAGGACTCGGAAGGCACCAGTAACTGCGCTTCTGGCAGGGTTGATCAAAAGTAAGAAGCCAGCTTCCTAGGAATCTGATGGATGTTGACGAGAGGTGCCGCAAACAGGGCTTCCTCCACTTCTGCCAGTACTCAGAAGCAAAGGGCAAAGCTAATTGAAATCAACGACCGAGATGCTATACTGTCCGTGACATTTTTGGACGAAAAGCATATTCTCGGGGGTGGACCCGATGGAGCAATCCGATGTTGGCATGTCGAAGGTACTGGTGGGAAGCAGGTCGGGGTCCCAATGAACGCGGGGAGCGACGTGTACGACATCGCAGTGTCTCGTGGCGGAAAATGGGTTGCGAGCGGGGCGTTTCGTGGCCAAGTCCAGGTGTGGAATGCCCAGAGCCGAACCAAGGTGGTGACCGAATTGACCGGACACGCAGGACCTGTCTACGCCGTCGATGTCTCACCAGATGGGACTGAAATCGTGACTGGATCGGACTATCACACCGCCTGTATCTGGTCGCTTCCTGCTGGCGAGAGCTTGCATACGCTCGTGCATGACGGTCGGTGCGTGTGCGCAGCAAAATTTTCAAGCGAAGGACGTCTCGTCGCAACGGCGACTTGGGAGCGAGAATCTGTCCGAATCTATGACACGCGAGATGGCCGTCTCCTCGCCGATTTCAAGGTTGGGGTCTCTGTACTGAGCAATGTGTCGATTGCCTGGAGTCGTGACAGCACGAGTCTCTTTGCACTCTCTCGTGATGGCAATATTCACCACCTCGACGTGTCTACTGGCTTTACCCTTGCAAGATGGGGAATCCATAGTGATTACCGCCCAAAGTACATCGCCTTACCAGAGAACGAGACTTATATCGCAGCCTCTGCCAGTTCGTCTGTATCATTCTGGGATACGGTGACCTACAAGCAAATCGGGTCTTCTATCGTACATGCTGATACTGTCCGCTCCATGGCCGTCTCGAAAGATCATGACTTACTTACGAGTGCGAATAAGATGATCACGCTTCGAAGTCTTCGTGATATTCTTCCTTCTCGCTATTGTGACGATGTAAGTGTGCCTGCTTCAAAGTTTGCGAATACGTTGCTCACCCATCATCCTGACAGACTGGGAACTCAAGCCTCTTCCTCACTCCACCTTCTAACTTCTCCTCAACAGGTATAGCGCAAGCAAAAAAGAGGTGTATTCGAGGTCTCCAAAACGAGCTTGCAAACCTCAAGAGTCGCCTTGAGGAACAGTCGCGCAGG
>JBBPMZ010000122.1:0-14876 GCA_038090575.1 Tylopilus cf. pernanus | reverse complement strand
TAATATGTAGTTATTCACCTTATCTCTTATCATTGGACTGACTTTCTCTTTTATCTTCTCTTTTCCATCAACATTACTAAGTCTTCTCACTGAGTCAGTTCTCATTAGTCAATTGGCTGATTGTAGTTAGTATATAAGTAAGAACATCTCTTATAACTTTCCTTAGACTTGAAATTGACTTCATTTGTTCTTTTAACATCTAAGAGTTGATTTGAGTCTTACCTTACAATATTTCAAGTCTCTCTACCTTTCATAGCCACACTCCTCTCTACACATTTTATCTTGTCTAGCATGACACTTCAGTCCGTGTCTAGTATCATATCTCTATTCATCACCAACACTTCTGCTTGAGTAAAGCAACTCCCAGATCACAGGGACAAGTGAATTTGCTAGACTTACAAATACCCTTCACTAGCTGTAGGAAATCAAAACTCTTCCTTTGTCTTAGTGGAGTGCATGCCAATAGTCTTTCTCCCCATTGAGCTCTAGTTGAGCTAGATCTTATTTACTATTGCTTTTCTTGTTTGCTAACAAGCAGACTTGAGTATAGTATAAAAGACTCCCATCATATCTGTGGACCAGGTGTAAAATCCAGTATTCTATGCTGTATCTGAGACATTCATTTACATTTATAGTCTGTGTTAGTAGAGTGGAAGAGGCTGCTATGTGGGTCTTGTGATAATTGACCTCTGTGCATGTACCTCTGCAGATTTAAGGGCATGTTCCACTCAATGTATCAAGACCCCTATAGTAAGGGTGTATCTGGTTCCACAATCTAAGCTCATGACTTCATCATTTGTTTCTAGCAAACCACTCCTGTCTCCCTGCAAGTGCTCCTCCATTATGTCAGCTCATATTCTGACCTTCTTCACCCTAGAATTCATACTCACCCTCCTTCTTCTCATTCTCACCATCCTCTTTATTTTTCTTCTCATCATTCTCCAAAAACCCTTTCTCTACATTTTTTTCAAACAAGAAGACCAAAAACAAGATTAGTACCACATCACTATTACCTCTTGGGCACTTACCACCCAGGAACCCTTCCTTACTCATAGCACCACAAACAACAAGTGGTAATTGGAAAACCACCCTCATTCCCACTTCCTCCACACTCCTAATCCATTAGGAAGTCCTCTAAGGAGGACCTTACATGACTGCCCTATTTCCACTATTCTATACTTTTACAGATACTTCACTGAGAACAGACAATTCATCTTCAATCCCTCAGCTGTCAAACAAGTCTTTGTCTTTCACAAAGTATACAACTTCTACATCCAAACCCACGTTCCCACTGCCCACCATGCATCTGATTCAGAAGAAGAAGATTTCCAAGAAACCCATACTCCCCATCCACTGACTCTGACTCTGAACCCACCTCCACCTCCACCACTACAACCTCCACCCCCTGTAAATCCTTCCAGAACCCCTTGTCCCCCTCCTCATCCTCAGCCATCTAACCCAATGGCTACCAAACCCACTGAGTTAAAAGTACACTCCCTACCAAGCGAGATCCCTACAGATCTGCAATATCATGTTGCAGTACAATAATGTGGATAGTGTTTTAAAGTCCAGTTTGGTCAGACAACTGGCAACTGAACTGGACTGCAGTTGCAGTTGCCTGGAATTATTTATCTGACCAGTTGCAGTTGCCTAACTTTCTGAAAATTCAAAAGACTAGTCACAACTGGTTGCAACCAGTCTTTTTGGTAGCCCCTATGTTCCCCCTATCCATATGCACTTCCCATAATTTTTTCAGAATTCTATATATTTTATTTGAATTTATACAGATCAATCCAATTTGGTACCCCCCTGATCCAACATATGACCCAGCTTCGATCATAACTTCCAATCCTGTGGTCCAGTCTCCACGCATCATAGGAGTGATTTGTAGCTAGGGGTGTGTAGAATAATGTCTCTCACTAGTGGAAATTATGAATCCCACTGTGTGAATTGTTATAGCCAGATTTGGGTCAGTATGTAGCCATATGCCCTCCTGAGTCAACACCTGACCCAGACTTGGCTATAACATCTGATCCCATGCTCCGGTCTTCACGCTCTATAGGTATAATATGTAGCCAGAAGTATGTAGAATATATGATCTCACTAATGCAAATCATGAGTCGGACTGTGTGAACCAATATAGCCAAATCTGGGTCATATGCCCCCTGAACATACATACACCCTAAAATACATCATATCTCTTGATCATGTGGTCCGATCTCTACGATCTATAGGGGTTATTTGTAGCTAAGGGTGCTATCTACATTATCTACCTACAGTATGAGGGCTGAAAACCAGTTGCAGACCTAGTCCCAGACCGGTTTTGGTCGAGACTAGTTGCAACTGGTTAAAAAGACTGGTAGGACCAGTCTTGATTCCCAGTGAAAAGTGGCCATGTTGAGGTCAGTTTGAATATGTCTGGGGATGTTTTTTCGGTTGGACAGAGTGTGTCAGATGTAAACATATGTATCTAATAGAATGAGAGTGTATTGCATGCTCGTATCATTCCCCGTCTGACTACAAGTGATTTCCAATGTGCATCATAACTAGGCAGATAAGAACATATTGTCCTTGGGCTGGTTCGTGTCCGGCCATACACTCATAGATGAGCATCTATGTTATCATATGTTACAGTATCTGTTGGAATCTGATAATAAATGCTTTCCAATGATCGCATCCATCTGCTCATTTGTGACAATATATGATTATTTTGGATTCGTATTACATCTGCTGTGGTATGCTACAAACTGAATATGATATAACCAGCCCATTGGGTACACAATCTAGAGAATAAGAGATGATAATGATAGCAGAGAGCTTCCATGGAAAGCAGCGGAGAGCGGACATAGACAACTTGGAAGCGATGATATGATAACAAGTAGCAAGAAGTGGAGTGGCTTGAAAATAGTAAGGCGAAGGCAGTGGGATGACTTGGCAGGACTTGTGCAAAGAGTGGATATATGACAAGATGGAGAAAGCAGCAAGTGGCAGGCAACTTGAAAGTGAAGGCAGTGGGATGAGTGACAATCAATGGCAGTAGCATGACTTGTGCATGTGAGGCGTCAGTGGAGTCTACCTGATATGACGTCCACGCCATCATTCCAGGCATTTGTATCTACCTGCACTAGCGTTAGTATAGCATCTCTGGCACAGGGTGTCTTACTCCCTTACCAGCTCTTTAGCTTCTTTTTTATATGCCTAGAAGGCATGTTAGTAAATATGTGCCACCTTGCACTGTTCCTCATTCAGCTTGTGACTCCAATATGCACAGAACTCGTCACTGCTTCCGTTTTTCTTGATTTGTGCCAGCCAGCGCAGTGCACATAGGTTGCTAGATTTTTGATTGATAAGTGATTGGCTACATTAAGATGATAAACATACTATCCAGTTTTAGTTTTCGTAGGCCGCATTCACCAGTTTGAGGTCCCAGGCCCTTTGCGTTTGCTGTGCATTGATCCACTTCCTGTAGCTCCCTCCTCCTTACTGACTCTATCTTGCTCAACAAATGCAGGTGGAGCAGGAAGGGGAGGGAGATCAAGCATAGCAGCGGCTCTCTCAGCTAGGTTGGCGCTACTGCAAGTTAGTACTTGAACGTGTACGGATAGAACACATGAGTTGCCTACAGGAGATCTATGACGATAGATGTGTTGATAGTCACAAATCTGGTGTGTTGGTGGTGGTGACTGTGTTCTTGGCAAGGTTTGCTTCGTCTGAAATTAGGTCTGGGGTGAGTCTTGTTACACTTGTTCTGAGGGTCACTGCACAGCTGTGATACCTTGAACAACCACTGCGAGTCTGCTAGTTGTGAAGAGGGCCAAGGGACTTCCAAGTCTGTCTGGAAGGTGTTGAAGGTGTTGAAGATTTGGAGATGCTTGGAGCTTGGGACAAGTGATCAAGGATTCAAGAAGGTACAAGACAGGGTGTATTGTCAAGTAGATAGAGATGTGGGTCTATATACTGCAAAGGGGTGGTCTGAGCGAAAGGCAGAAACAACACAATAAGACCAAAGGGGAAGGAGACGCGTCATCAGTATGCGATGGGAGCAGATCCTGATGAATGGTAAATGACTAAACTACTGTGGATACAATCAGAGCAGTGGAATTAGTAAGCCATCGATGATAAGGTCTTAACGGGGCTTAAACAGCTAAGACGTAAGTTCAAGGAAGAACTATGGAGTGAAAGGAGTAAAGCAACATAGGATAAGAAAACAAGAAGTTGTAACAAGTCTGGCCACAGAAGAAACCTGAGAAGTAAGACTTGAGGTCAAGTTCTGAGGCAGAGATAGTGAATCTTCCATAAGGGGTGACAGAGCAGTAAGTGGGGGTGGTGAAGGGGAGTGAGTAAGTTCAGCTGTGGCACTGGAGGGGGTTTGAGGTGCTTCCTCAGGAGTCATGAGTGTAAACATGCAAGAGTTTTCAGGGGCTGGAGACGTGAAGCTGAACTCGGAGCTGGGTTTGTACTTGGACATTGAGGCTGAGATTGACTGGATGTCTGTTCTGCCAGATGAGTTCTCGGGAGAATGGTCCTCTGTCGTCTACCCTCAGCACAGTAGCAGTCAATAAATCCTACTGACCTTTGAGTCTCTTTTCGGCGACCTCTGACTTGACTGCCTTTCCCTTGTGCTTCTTGTTTGACATATACTCTGATTCGCTGAGCATCATATCTTCTTCCTTGGAGTCTGGCTTGACTTTCAAATTTCCTGACTCATCCAGATTGTTGTGGACCTATTTAGGATAGTCTATTGAGCACAATAGCTCGAGCTTCCAGTTATTTTCAGCTAGCTGGAGGTAGGGGAACGCCTTGTAGACATGTTGGTAGACTATGTCCTTGGCAGAGGCATGCGCTTTCCCCCAGATCTTTGGAGCCATCTTCTTGGAGACTAGGTCGCCCCAACCTTCTTGAACACTCTTCTGGATGGACTTGACAGTAGACACAGGGACCTGTATCCCTTCCTCATCTTCCAAGAAAGTGAGCTTCCAGTGGGTGTTGGCATGGGCCTCCGCGGTATTTGTCCATTTGTTGAACCTCTCTTGCATCCAGAAGCGGAGTTTGGGATGTTGAGAGGAAATCTGAGTGGAGTTAGTAGCTGATTGCGACACTGTGCCTTGTTGTAAAGATGTAGACAACTGCTCGAGCATTGTCCTGTTTGATCCCATACAATCAGCCTGTCGAAACTGACAAATATGCTTACTTCAGAGTGTTACATTCAGTTGTGACCCTGAAAAGATGTGCTTCAAGGGCCTTGTACTTCTCCTTCAGAGAAACGAGTTCCTGCATATGCTAGTGGCTTCCAGAACCATTTTCTAATCAATGAAAGTGTTATAAAGTAGATCATACCTGAGGCATCAGGAAAAACCTCCCCCAGATAATCCAGACAATTACATACAATTATCAGATAATATTGATATTCTGATATTTCCATAGGAAATTGAGATAATTGTGTGATAAATTATGAACATTTAAATAGTGATCAGATAAGAGATGGTGTAAATAATATAATATTACATAGATTTCTAAAAAATATCAAGAAATAGGATGTTTTCTATAGTACCTAAGTGTACAAAGAAGCAGACTAAAGTGTAGTAAAAGTGTAGTACTCAAGTGTACAAAAAAGCGGACCAACAGTGTAGTAAAAGTATAGTACCTAAGTGTACAAAAAAGCGGACTAAAATGTAGTAAAAGTGTAGTACTCAAGTGTACAAAAAAGCGGACTAAAAGTGTAGTAGAAGTGTAGTATCTAAGTGTACAAAAAAGCGGACTAAAAGTGTAGTAAAAGTGTAGTAGCTGAGTTTACAAAAAAGCGGACTAAAGTGTAGTAAAAGTGTAGTATCTAAGTGTACAAAAAAGTGGACTAAAAGTGTAGTAAAAGTGTAGTAGCTGAGTTTACAAAAAAGCGGACTAAAGTGTAGTAAAAGTGTAGTATCTAAGTGTACAAAAAAGCGGACCAAAGTGTACTAAAAGTGTAGTATCTAAGTGTACAAAAAAGCGGACTAAAAGTGTATTAAAAGTGTAGTACCTAAGTGTACAAAAAAGCGGACTAAAAGTGTATTAAAAGTGTAGTACCTAAGTGTACAAAAAAGCGGACTAAAGTGTAGTAAAAGTGTAATCTAAGTGTACAAAAAAGCGGACCAAAGTGTAGCAAAAGTGTAGTACCTAAGTGTACAAAAAAGCGGACTAAAAGTGTATTAAAAGTGTAGTACCTAAGTGTACAAAAAAGCGGACTAAAAGTGTATTAAAAGTGTAGTAGCTAAGTGTACAAAAAAGCGGACTAAAGTGTAGTAAAAGTGTAGTACTAAAGTGTACAAAAAAGCGTACTAAAAGTGTAGCATAAGTGTAGCCATCAAGACTTGGTCAAATTTGTGGTGTTGTCTAATTTGGGTAATATATTTTCCCACCGCCCCAGTTTGGCAATGTGGCAATGTTTGTGCGATGTTTTTGTTGTTTGGCCCCACAAACATATTTAAACCCAGCCTCTCTCAGATTTTTTCCCACAGCCTCTTTCTTCCCTTTCTTTATCATCACTCTTCTACACTATTTACTACATATTTTCACTACACTTTTTCACTACACTTTTTTACTATGCTTTTCACTACACTTTTTCACTACACTTTTCACTACACTTTTTCACTACACTTTTTCATTACACTTTTTCACTACACTTTTTCCTACACTCTTTGACTACACTTTATACTTATTGTTTTCCATTATTATATCTTTCTATCTACACTTTTTACTACGCTTTTTTCACTACACTTACTACACTTTTTTACTACACTATTATCTTTTATTTTATTTTGCTTTCTTCTTTTACTTTTATAGGTTAGTTAATTTCATTAAGTCTTTTACTAACTTATGTTCGCTTTTTTTAGGCTTATATAATCAATGTCTTATCTGATGGTAAGTTTATTTATGTTTCTCAAATTCTTTTATTGACTTCATTATTTTATTAGATGTTTTATTTTATATCTTTCTATTGTAAGTATTTTTTATTCTTGATTTGTAATAGCTGACCGATGTTTTTGCCTTATTTAGATATGATGTGAGTTAGTGTAATAATATAATATGTAGCTTTTATTTTGTGTAGTTAATAAATCCAATATAATATTTTACTCTATCTTTTATAATATCTGAGTGAATACAGTATATTATGGACTTATTCATGTGGAAAAACAACTTATACCACATATTTATCAATTAATTACATCAATCTATTAGAGAATTGTCTTAAAATACTCACAAAGCTTCATAAAATATACTAGAATTGTGCTGAAATATCCAGAAAATACATAAAATTCACCCAATTCTAGGGGGGTCTACTTTTTATGATACATTTTCAAGTAATTCAAGAAATACTTGGATTTCCAAATATTTCTAAGTATTTTATGAAAAACTGATGCAATTATAATGAATTATCCAAGGGAGGTTTTTCCTGATGGGATAGCCAATAGGTGACTGATTCATGTGCCATTGTGTATCCTGCATATATGCCTACCTGGACATGTCCGATCTAATCAACAATCAGTTCCAAAATTAGAGCGTACTTGGGCCTGGGAATAGCCAATACTCAGCTGAGTCGGTTGTGGCATTAAGGAGGCTGTTGTGCTAAGCTGTGAGGTAATGGGGGAAGCAATGCATCCAAAAACATCTGTGTCTGGAGAATTAGTTCTACTGTGATTAAAAGACAAGAAATCGTAGGTCGAGCCCATATGATAATGATATGATATGATAAAGAGATAAGGTTGGACAGATGATATATAGTTTCAGTAACTCTGCTTGGTGGATCCCATGAGCATTTCAACATGCAACTTCAAGTTTATGAGATTACAGGCTAAGTTATGGATCTGTTTGCTGAGCTTTGCATCCCCCAGATCCCCAAGATTGACATATCTGGTGACATGGTCCTATTAGATATCGATATGGTTGTTCCTGGTTGGGCAACTTATGTATTTTCTGTTGAATTTGTCAAGCCAGGACTGAAAGTAAGTTGCTTATACTCAATGTGTTCTTTCAATAAGTAACTCTACTTTGGCAGAAAATTATACTCCGCATTGCCAGTCATGATACTGAGACAAAAGAGGCGTAAGTAGTACACATCCTATCAGCCTGAGTTTATTGTTTCACACAGATATTACTTTTAGAGGCATTCAAACTCAGGATACCATTCAAGTTGCCAATTCCCAGACCATGGTGATGATTGAGCCCAAATTGTATGTATTTCAACCTTTCAATCACGCATTATTTACCAACACACCATCAATTCAAAGTATACTAGGCACACTTGAGCCAGTCAAAAAAGAGGGAGAGGTTACTCAGGCTATTCCACTCAGACTCCCAGACCTGATCAAGATGGAGGCTGTGGAGGGTAACTTTGAGCCAGACTGAGCGCTTGCTGTTAGTGATATGGCTTCAGATGATTATGTCCGGTGGTATGTTTGTTGAACTTTTAAAGACATATCTGACTATATGATCATGAAAAAAATCTAGCTACTCTATTCAAGCCCTCCCATGCCATCTTCTCATTGACCGTTCTTGCACCTTGCAACACCCTAGCAAGTTTCTGACATGTGCTTTTGACCCATACTTCCTCCCAATCAAGATCACAGAAAAACACCTATTGAATGAAGAACACTGTGTGAGATTTAGGAAATGTTGTGGCCTTCAAGTTGATTAGGTAGCATTGTTGCTATGATTGTCATATTTGCTATCATCACATTCGAGTTGTTACCCTTATCTTGTGCAACAAGCAAATGAAAACCAGTTTTTGTGAGATACATTGACAGAATTGTAATATCTATTCAGCATCTATGTTGCCTCCAAGTCCCTCCTCCTCTCCCTCTGTAGCCTGTGAGTAAATACTATAAGATACTCCAAGATCAGACAGGTCAAGTCCCAGTTTCTCCATCATACAGTAAAAGTTACTAGCACCCTCAACTCTGGATGGTAAAGTCAATGTGTGTGGTATCATTGCAACAACACTGCAAATGTCCTTCACATCACAGATGAAAACATCATCCAAGAGGCAGGATGCAGCGAGGACTTGTGATGAGAGACAAAGGAGCTCTGTGTTGGGATTGGAATAAAGCTTGAGAATGGCGACATTAGAGAACAACCAGCCCGATTCCACAGTTTGGGTAGCAAGTCGGATGAAGTACTGGACTTTGCCAACACAGACTTTGGTGCCATTAATAAACTTGAAGGGAGAAATGCCAGATTAAACACAAAAGAATAGTTGAGAAAGCTCACACAAAAAACATACCTTGACATTTCATGACACTCGTAAACTTTCTGTTGACTTTAATGACTCTGTTAGGGGTGTTATTCGAGGGGCAGTAACTCCGTGACTCAGAGTTACTCGGGGTCGGACAGGCATTGGCTTTAACGTATGTGTTGCACCCTTGCTGTAAGTCTTGCCTTAGTATTTGCGGGGATCGGAGTATGGAGTTAGACTTAACACTTAGTAGTGAAGTTGAGTAAGAGTAGAGATAGACCATTGAGGTCTCGGAGGTCGGAGGTCGGAGTTGATCGGGAGTGATTGAGAGGATAAAACTAATATTTAGACTAAAGAATACAGAGGGCGGAGTACGGGAGTTTATATACAAGAGTCGAGTGCGGATTAGTAAATAGAGCAGTGCGGATTTGTAAGTATGAGTAAGATGGGAAATCAGGAGAGAGATAACTGGAGTGAAAACAGGACAGGAACATAGCTGGAGCTGTGCTTGTAAGCAAGACACAGGTATAGTACAAGAATAAAGACTAATACTAAAAAGGAATAACACTGGAGTAACCGGAGTTGTAAGTTCAAGATGGTGTGGAGTAGAATCTAAGGGGAACGAAGTGAAGATGTGCGGAGATGATCGGAGATGGAAGTCCGGGATATGACAGACTCCCTCTATACCGAACAAGCAATCTGTCCATTTGGTAAAAGTAACCATGCCCATTTGTTAAATTGGGGAAGATCTTGGCCAGCAGGTAAGTAACTTCATAAAGCTTGAGCAACCCTATTGTTCGAGTCAAGTGAAACAGGGTACTTGGAACATTTCTGCAGTAGGACATATCCATTGCCAGATCAATGGAGCCTTGTGGTAGGGACTTGGAGGGAGAATTGAGCTTGGGTATGATGGCAAGTAGTGCATTGACCTGAGACTGTCACACACCTTCCTGAGCAAGGTTTGCATATGGTTTCGATGACTGACAAATCTGTTGGCCTAAGTTGCCAATTGTCCTCTCCATGGTTCATTGCAGATAGCAAATTGGTGGGCCTTTCTGAAAAGCTTCAGGGACAAGATGAACAATTTGGTGGACAGCAGGCCGAACAAAGTGGATGCGGTCATGGCATAGTTGATAGTACATGAGTTCAAAGTCATGTTCCCATGTACAAAGCAGAAGATGGGCATCTTCGAGCTGTTCATAAGTTAAAGAGTGTTGAGATATCATCTGGAAACCACGAACAAGACAACAGAAATGGGACCAATCTTCACAAGTAACATGTCATAAAGGAGGATCAGGGCAATACCGAATGTATAGAGTTGAAACTCCCAAGTCTTGTACTGGGTATTGATTTTTTCAGCAATATTACGAGGTTTTCAGTCATAGAAACCAGGGAGGAAGCTACCAGCAGCTACAACATCCTTGCCATGGGATGTCCATACAGCCTTGTCTTTTAATACGGCCCAATCCCATGTTGCCTTGTCATCACCAGGGGTGGCATCAATCTCACCTTGCCAGAGAGAAATAAGGAGGTCCAAAATGTTCCCTGCCAGGTGCATGATATCCATCATCATGCAAAGTAGAACACCGAGTGAGCAGGCAGGCTTCAGGCCAAGGATAAGGGGAGGCTTGGTGAAACCAGTCTCTGTCTTCATCTTCTCCCATTGAGTCTGGTTGGACACTGATACAATCTTCTCAAGATTGCTGGAATAATCCGAGGATCCACCAGAGGGGAGTTTAAAGATGTCGATATCTGGATGACTGCTTCCATCTGCAACACGGTCATGAGAGCATAAAAGGGCAGAGTAGTAGCGGTGGGCACATTCTTTCTGCCTTCCTGGTATGCCGCAGTATAAGTGACAACCGTTCTTGCCACTATGACCCACCTTCCCATCCCAATATACTAAGCCGGGGCCATCAGCAGTCATGAAGAGGAGATAGATGTAGGAGATATAATGTGAGCTGGTGATTGGGTCCCACATAGGAAGACCCTCATGCTGGATTGCAGCAAGATGATGAATACCTCAGGCCCATGATGAAACAAAAATGAACACTGTTAGCTTTGGGTCAGAGATGAAATAACCAGAAGCTTCAAGTCACCTGGGAATAGAAAGGAATCAACATTCTTAGGTTTCTTAGGGCCTGGAATAAAACCACCAGAGAAAACATTGAGTTTACAATAACAAGCGTCAGGTGCCAGATTTGCTATAATCCATACTATATATATCCAGCAATCGGACTCCTTACTTTTATAGAGTTGTGTACTGTCGAGTGAAACCATGAGAGCAATGTCATGTTGTGTGATATTGCCATCCAGAAAAGCTCCAAGAAAGTCCCAGCCCATGACAATATCATCAACAACTGAAATATGTGGAGAACCACTTGCAACAATAACCAAGTATCTCCTGGGTCTTGTTCCAGAGGTAGCCCATGGCACATGCACTGTCCAGACTGTGAATGTGTGCTTGAAGCTGTGGACCAACAGGAATGGTAGTAAATTGCTGAGTAGGGACCTTGGCATGACTGCCTGTACCTTGAAGTTTTTCCTGGTTCCATCGAGATGCATGATACATCGGACACTCCTCTAGATCGCTGTATGGTCCTGTGAAGGCAAGGCATGTGTTCGGACACATATCATGGAGAATGGCCTCAACCCCAGTGTAGGTTTTGATCAGCTTCTCAACATTATAGAAACTCTGCATTTTCTGAAGTGTTGGGAAATTATGTTTGAGCAAGCACAAGACAGCCTCATATGATGCCTGAGATGAGTTTTCAAGGGCAAGGTAAGCTGAGATGCTAAGTCAGACACTTGGATCTTTTATTTCAAATGGGAGGTCGGGGAGATGGCAAAGGTGATGGAGAGCACCAGGGGAGAGCTTGGAGACAGGATCTGATATGGAAGCATTAGAGAGAGCTTGTATGAAATCCATGGAGTCCTTCATTGGCTTGAAGGCTGCTCGAGCAAAGAGTGTATTGATATTGACCTCAGGACAAGGTCTATGCTCATACTGTATGATGCCACAGAGTTGCTCAAACCCAGGTCTTGGACGGGATTGGGGTGGCCCAGGCCTTGTGGGAGAGTTGGAGCAAGACTCAGATGCCAGTGGGGAGTTAGGAGACCCCCTGGGAGACTCAGGATGAGGAGAATTTGATCTAGAAAAGGGAGACTCTGGGCAGAGAGAATTTGACCCAGGGAAGGGAGGCTCTGGACAGGGACTCAGAGAGCCTGCAACAGGAGATGCTGCATAAGGAGGGGAGCCTGGGGGGGAAGGTTCTGCATGAGATGGAGGGTCTGGGACCTGGAGACAAGGTTAGAATAGCTTCTGGGACAGAGTGATACTTAAGCTTACCTGATCTTGACACCCTTGTTTCTCAGGACCTGATTTAGACATATCTCACACATCAGGCTTGCGGGCCCTCTTAGGGAGTGCATTGTTGTGTCGGCGAGAAGCAGTACCTCTGTGTCGAGTAGAAGGGCAGGTAAGACCGTCAAGTTTTGCACTTTGCATTTGATTTCATTCTTCATCAGACTGAGCCCCCTGAAGATGGCAATGTACAATATGAGGAAGTCCGAAGTTGTGAGCTGAGCAAACACAGTTGTACCATTGCATAGACAATCCAGAATCATTGATGTCCATGGAGAGGTCTCGGAGGAGTTGAAGCAGTAGAGAGCTCTTGTACAGCTTGCAACATGTTCTGCAAAATGGACAAGGGCATGTTGCCATATTGGCAATTGTATATGGATGTTGCCAGTGCCTCAGTCAACAGAGAATGCGATAATTATCCACACGCACAAATGTGCAGACAAATATCATCAAATACATATGGTGACACACACAATCCACCACAAACATGTTTGCTTTTCACTGGGCCTGATTGGTCTTGGTTGTGGTCTGGGGCCTCTAGGACCTTGCTAGGACTGGTTTCAGTCTGGTTGCATGCTCTGGGGGTCAAAAAACCAGACTGGACCAGACTTTTAAACACTACCGACAACAATACCAGTTTTTGAATGGTAAGCCCCTCACTTGAGGATGATGGATCATGCAAACTATCAATCATACATCTCAACACCATATTCCAAGCTGTCCACTTGCTACCAATATTTGGCAACTTGAATTCAATTCATCCAGTAGTTACTTGCAACAATTCCCTTAATGCTTTTAGAGGGTTCTACATGAACAAGTTTGCCAATCATCACTCATTTGAAATTTTGTCATAACGGTTCTTTTCTTGGTATTCTCTCTTTTCCTTTCCACTCCTCTGACTATACCCTTAATGGTAGTGTCCCTGTGTTAGCGTTGCTTTTGCAGAAGGTAGTCACAAAGTTTCTTTCCACTGGCAAGCTGCTGTCAGATGCCAACAAAGCTATAGCTACTGTGGCTTGTGGATTCAAGGTAAGTTGTCCTGCCTAGTGAAAAAGTGAATTGGTCTGAGACTATGCTATCATGAACAACTTTCATTTGATGTAACACATCATTGCATTTTCTTGGTATCTTGTGGCTAGTCAGCTGATAATTCCAGTTTACAGAATGGCAGCACTGTCCTGCATACAGAGACATCTGCACACACCATCAGGATCACTTTGAACAATTGTTGGTGTGCTTCTATGTGTGGATTGCTTGAGGACATGTACAGAGCAATGGTGGATTTGTGTAGCCCAAATTTACAGAGCAGGCATATCAGAGAGTATGTAGCAATGATTAGTTGTGATATGCTCGTCTCTAAGCCAGATTTATGTTGGCACTAGGCATCTGTGTGGGTATGGGTAACCCATGTGGGTTGTGGGTTGAGTACAGTGTGGGTATGGGTATGGGTCAGACTTTCCATACCTATGGCAAACCCATACTCAACCCATGGGTTTGTGGATATTGTCTCAGCAACTCCTAGAGTACTCTCAGCCTGCTAAAGACAATGATTTCATACAGTTACTGCTCTACTACCACTCTATATCACACATTACAGGCATACTGTAGTGACTAAACAGTATTCTAAGTGATTTTGAATGCTCTTTGTATACATAGATTGTCAATTTTGAACAAAACCCATGGGTAACCCATGGATTTACCCAATCCATAGCATACCCTCACTGACCCACAGATATACCCATACCCATGGTGTGGGTCTGGGTAAATCTAGGGTATACCCCTCCAGATGCCTAGTTGGCATGGATGTCACCACCATGACCAGTGTTTTTCCTTCCAACCTGTTATTTTGTCATTCAAGCAGTATATGTATTTGCACTTCAGGTGACCCCTTTTTAGGGTCTCTTAGACACATCTTTTACTACCAAAAGATGTGTCTAATAGACCCTTTTTCTGTGTGATGACACAAACATTTTTTGATGTCCCAGGGGGTTGTGATAGAATGTAATATAGACTTATTTGGCAAGTATCTGCTCTTGGCAGGAACAACTTTATGTCACACAAAGTTTTTTGTGTGACACAAAATTATATATTGAATTATGGTATATAATGATATCAAATATGAACAAATATACCATTTTGAGATATATGAAATCATATTACTAGAACAAATATGAACAAACAATAATGAATAGAATATTTCATAGTATTTTGTACTATTCAAGTAGGTGAACAAATTCTACTATAATCTAATTATGACAAATATGAACAAATAGAGACAAATATTGGGTACTACTACTCATAATA
>JBBPMZ010000121.1:0-24094 GCA_038090575.1 Tylopilus cf. pernanus | reverse complement strand
AACTGATTGACGGCTTCCAGATCCAACCCGATCGTGCCAGCATGCTGAAATTCAGCTCGTATACCCATCCATCCCGCAATTTTGAACCACTTGGACCACTTTTTGTGCACGTTTCTCACTTACACTACTTTAATCACTTTTTTTGTAGTATCTACTTTTATTTTTAATGGACAACTGGCGTGACTTTTTCTACTTTTACCTCTTGCAACAATCCCTCTCAAGTCTGAAAAGTGGAATAATAGAAGGCGTACAAGCTGAGTTCAAGAAATCGAGTGGCATTAGACGTCTTGTGTGGGCCTCGTCTTGGACCACTTATCAGACCGTGCAAGTACGGTAATTATCGGCTAAGACCGACGACAAATTGCTGATGAAGCGACTCGTGCTGGCGGGCGAGCTCATGGTACTGGAAGACCTGCTGTTCCAATGACTTGCTAGTCGTGCTCGAGTGATCAATAAATCCATGAACTTCGTCCGTGTGCCAAACACCAGCGTACTCAAGTTCGCGCGATACGTTTTCGAACTGGTTAGCGAGTGCTGGATTTGCAGAGCGGAGGTCATCGACCGGTGTGCGAAGCTGCGAGACCTGGTTCCACATGATGGAGCGACCTTGTTCTAGCCATTCAATCGCGAGCTCAGGCCTATGAAGATCAAGAGCAGAGGCAGCTGCATCCGACACTATCCCTGCAGCATCGAGAAGATGATGGTAACGGTCTTGGAATGACAGTCCGAGCCATGCCAATTGCGGAAGAATGTCAATGGCAACGGTATATGCATCGAGGAGAGACGCAGTTTCCAAAGGAAGGAATCGAAGGCACTCGATCCAAACTTGAGATGATTCAAAGCATACAGAAGGCTGGCCGGTGTGGAAACGAGCAGCACGAGAGGAGTAGGAGATGGCTTGGCGTAGATCGGAAGTAGACAATTCTCCGAGACGTCGGACCCGGAAGCTCGTCAAGAGTTTCACGGCCATGTTCCTTAGATGTAAAAGCTTGACTGGATGACCGTCCGGCGTGAGCAACAAAGCATGTTTCTGCAAGGATATTGACTTTTCTAGGTCAGCAAGGACCCCGAGGCGTTCGAAGCGGCGTGACAGTGCAGCTGCGAGGTTGCCTAATCTCGTTTCTTTAGATGGATGGTCATCCGGCGTGCGTCGCAATGCATCCTCCCATAGCCGTATCGACTTCTCCAGGTCGGCGAGGTTCCCAAAGCGCTCGAAACGACTCGATAGTGAAACTGCAAGGTTGGCTAATCTCGCCGGTTTGAGTGGATGGTCATCTGGTGTGAGTTGCAATGCATCCTCCCGCAGCGATGTTGACTTCTCTAGGTCGGCGAGATCCCTGAAGCGCTCGAAGCGGCGCGACAATGAACTTGCGAGACTGGCTAATTTCGCCTGTCTAGATGGATGATTCTCTGGTGTGAGTCGCAGTGCATCCTCTTCCAGCGATATCAACGTTTCCAGGTCACCAAGGTCACCAAAGCGCTCGAAGCGACTCGTCAACGAAGCTGCGAGGTTCGTCAATCTTGCTTGTTTGTCTGGATGATCATCTGGCGTGCGTCGCAACGCATCCTCCTCCAGCAGTACTGATTTCTCCAGGTCGGCAAGGTCCCCAAAGCGCCCGAAGCGACCTGATAATGAATTTGCGAGGCTGGCTAATCTCACCTGCTTAGATGGATGGTCATCTGGTGTAAGCCGCAGTGCATCCTCCTGCAACAATATTGACTTCTCCAGGTCTGCGAGGTCCCCAAAGCGGTCGAAACGACTCGACAATGAATTTGCAAGGTTGGTTGTTATCACCTGTTTGTCTGGATGTTCATCTGGCGTGAGTTGTAGTGCATCCTCCCGTAGCAATATCGACTTGTCCAGGTCGGCGAGGTCCTCAAAGCGCTCGAAGCGGCTCGACAATGAGTTTGCGAGTTTTGCTAATCTCGCCTGTTTAGATGGATGGTCATTTGGCGTGAGTCTCAATGCATCCTCCCATAGCGATATCGACTTCTCCAGGTCAGCAGGGTCCCCAAAGCGCTCGAAGCGACTTGACAATGAAATTGCGAGGTTGGCCAATTTTGTTGGTTTGGATGGATGGTCATTTGGTATGAGCCGTAATCCATCCTCCTCCAGCGATATCGACCTCTCCAGGTCGGCAAGGTCCCCACAGTGCTTGAAGCGGACCAACAGCGAAACTGCGAGGTTGTCTAATCTCGTCTGTTTCTCTGGATGGTCAGACGGTGTGAGTCGTAATGCATCTTCCTCCGTCGATATTGACTTCTCCAGGTCGGCGAGGTCCTCGAAGCGCTGGAAGTGTCTCCACAGTAAAGTCGCGAGGTTCGCTAACCAAGTATGTCTGGATGGATGGTCATCCGGCGTGAGCCGCAGCGCATCCTCCCTCAGCAACACCGATTTCTCCAGGTCTGCGAAGTTCCCAACGTGCTCAAAACGATTCGCCAATGAAACTGCAAGGTTGGTGAGTCTCACTTGTTTGTCTGGATGGTCATCTGGCGTGACTCACAGTGCATCCTCCTCTAGCGATATCAACTTCTCCAGGTCGGCCAAGTTTCCAAAGTGCTCGAAGCGACTAGACAACGAATTTGCAAGGTTGGCAAATCTCGCCTGTTTGTCTGGATGATCATCTGGGGCGAGTCGCAGTGCATCCTCCCCCAGCGATATCGACTTCTCCAGGTCGGCAAGGTCCCCACAGCGCTTGAAGCGAATCAACAGTGAGACTGCAAGGTTAGCTAATCTCGCGTGTTTCTCTGGGTGATCATCCGGGGTGAGTCGCAATACATCCTCTTGTAGCAATATCGACTTCTCCAGATCTGCAAGGTCCCCAAAGCAGTCAAAGCGGCTCCGCAATGAAATTGCGAAGTTGGTTTTTATCGCCTGTTTGCCTGGATGGTCGTCTGGCGTGAGTTGAAGTGCGTCCTCCTGCAGAAATATCGACTTGTCCAGGTCAGCGAGGTCCCCAAAGCACTTGAAGCGACTTAATAGTGAGTTTGCGAAGTCGGCTAATCTCGCCTGTTTGTCAAGATGGTCATCCGGCATGAGTTGTAGTGCCTCCTCCTGCAGCGATATCAACTTCTCCAGGTCGACATGGTCCCCAAAGTACTCGAAGCGACTCCACAGTGAACCTGCGAGGTTCGCTAACCAGGTATGTCTGGATGAATGATCCTGGGGCATGAGTCGTAACGCATCCTCCCGCAGTGATATCGACTTCTCCAGGTCGGCGAGGTCCCCAAAGCGCCTAAAGCGACTCGGTAACGAACTTGCGAGGTTGATCGTCAT
Organism: Tylopilus cf. pernanus; assembly: GCA_038090575.1. NCBI lineage: Eukaryota > Fungi > Basidiomycota > Agaricomycetes > Boletales > Boletaceae > Tylopilus > Tylopilus cf. pernanus. Next base: position 20,817 of record JBBPMZ010000121.1, on the reverse strand, counting down.
CTGACGTAAGCCGTAATACATTCTCCCGTAGCAAGACCGCCTTCTCCAGGTCAGCAACGTCTCCAAAGCACTGGAAGCGAGTCGACAATAAAACTGCGAGGTTGGTTAATTTTGCCTGTTTGGACGGATGGTCATCCGGCGTGAGTCGCAGTGCATCCTCCCGCGTTGATATCAACTTTTGCAGGTCGGCGATGTCCCCTAAGAGATTGAAGCGACTCGACAATGAGCTTGCGAGGTTGTTTAGTCTCACTCGTTTGTCTGGATGGTCATCTGGCGTGAGTCGCAATGCATCCTCCTGCAGCGATATCAACTTCTCCAGGTCAACAAGGTCCCCACAGCGCTCGAAACGAGTTGACAATGAACTTGCGAGGTTGGCTAATCCTTTCTGTTTGGATGGGTGGATATCTGGCGTGAGTCGCAATGCATTCTCCTGCAGCAATATTGACTTGTCCAGGTCGGCGAGGTCCCCCAAACTCTTGAACCGACTCGACAACGAACTTGCGAGGTTGGTTAATCTCCCCTCTTTCGACGGATGATCATTCGGTGTAAGTCGCAATGCATCCTCCTGCAGCCATATCGATTTCTCTAGGTCAACATGGTCCCAAAAGCGCTCAAAGCGGCGCAACAATGAGATTGCGAGGTTCGTCAACCTGATATGTCTGGATGGATAGTCACCTGGTGTGAGTCCCAATTCATCTTCCTGCAGTGATATCAACTTCTGCAAGGCAGTGGAGTCCCTAAAGCGCTCGATGCGATGTGACAATAAAGTTGCGAGGTTGGCTAACCTAGTATGTCTGGACGGATGGTCGTATGGGGTGAGTCGCAATACACTCTCCTCCAGCAACATCGTCTTCTCTAGGTCAATGAGCCTCCCGAATCGCTCATAACGATGCCATAATAACCATGCGAGATTGCCCAACCATACAGCCTTACCAGGGTGAGCATCAGGGACATATTGCACGAAAACCTCTAGCACAGGAATCTTCACCCAAACGAAGGCATTACGAAAAAAATTCCAGAGCACATCGCATATAGACTTGGAGGGACAGCAATGAACGAGCGCACAAAGGCTCATATCTACCAATATCTCCATCCAGCGCGTCCCCTGTGCTGCAATATGCTGATCGGACAAGATAACTTCATATGGAATCCTCAGTTGGTACGGAGAATTCACGTTTGCACCAGGTGCGTATTGGCTTGGACCAGTAACCATTTTGATCTTGATTTTAACATCCCCATTGTGATTTTCAGGTAACCCGATAACTAGGAAACGAAGTCCACGTGTGTACGCTGACAGGCAACGGAGTCACTCACATCCGAACTTGCTATTGCGTTCGAGCAACTCGCCAACAGTAACATCGAGTTCACGGACGGCCTCTTCGCTCGATCCCAGCTCAGACGCAAAGACTGAGAAAGATACTTTCGATGAAATATCCAAAGGCCTTGCGTATCGTGAGTTGGCTAGCAACGGGACAAAGAAGATGACTCACAGCAAAATCTCGACACCCCATTCGACAACATCCTTGCCTACTTCAATGGGTTTTCTTGAGGTGTGGTATGTCCCATTTTCGCTTTTTACAATGACATAGAGTTCAGCAGGGATGTGTCTGAGCTCTGTCAACACACAGATATCTGTGCCGGGGATCTGTGTCAGCGATCCATGAAGGCCTAAGCCTTTGCTCTAGAACTTACGAGTGATTAATGAACACTGTATGTCGACATTAGCCGATGGCTCTCCCGACGACACCAACGTATATTGGCCATGCGAAGAGTCTTGACCCATGAGCAAGAAACGTTGAAATAAGGGTATAAAAAGCTGGTGAAGGATGTTGGGTTATATGTTAAGGGCGCACGGTGGGTTCGGCGTCAAAAGCGAGCTGTGCCAGCCTGAAACGAGGATTACGTCATACATAAGCGACTCGGAGACCGCCCACATCGGCCGTCGCCTTGTCTTGTATCGTCGACGTTGTTTGGCCTTGCTCGTGACTCCTCCACGCTCGCATGCCTTCCCTGCGCGTACAGAATTTTTTCAAAATCTTGGTTATAAGTACTTGCTTCGTCTCAGTGTCGGCCCCTTTCCCTGATGAAAAACGCGTTCACATAGCACAGCAGGCTTGAGCACGCAGCAATTCTGACTCCATTATGACTATATGTATGTTTTGCATCTGATACCGTCAACATGTCATCAACCTCAGAAGGGCAGCGTGAACACGTCACACAGGCTTCAGCTTCAGGATCTGACTGACTTGACGCCATCCTCCGTATCCCCCACGCGCATTCCGAATTTCCGATTTACTCTGTGTTAGCTCTATTATCACACATCTCGCCTACCTAGCCCATCGCGACCTTCACCGCCAACACACCTCCTTCAAAATATCTTTACATTCGCATATATGCCCTATTCTTGTTCCACTCATCCGACTAGCTTCCCAAAATCCTACTGTACGTCCACCTATCCACACTCGCTGCCAGTGGAGGCTCCAGCCGATTGGTATGCAACAGGGATGACGCCATTGGATGAATGCGTGGACTACAGGGCACACACGTTCCATCACGGGCTCGACTCGCAGGCCGGAACTGATCGAAGCCCAGTAAGTGCTTGTGTGCATGCTCAAACGGGGCTATGGAGCGTATATGATAAAGACTGGCGTCCGTCCCCAACGACACATTACACCTCTCCGACCGAGACAGTAACGTAGACGACACATGCTATTTAGGAACACAGCATCGAGATGCAGATTTGGGACTTCCTCTCATGCGTGGCGATGGCCATTTTCAAACGGCGAGGGATGTGAGACTATCCAGTGAAAACTCGCGGGACGTTCTGGTGGTTCGTCGCGGTTGTACATACGGCCCTGGAGCTGGAAAGGTGCATTTTGCCACGAAAGGTGTCGTTCATAGCAGGTGGCGATACTGACCAGGACAAAGGTTCACTGGGGATACCTCTGAATATGCCCAGCCTCAGGGAATCCCACTCTCCACCTGTCCTCGACACGTTCTCTCCCGGGGACTCTTACCCACAACCTGTTTCACCCACCCAACGTTAAGCCTGCACCAAGTCAACATCATGCCGCTTTTCATCACGACTGCGCCCACGCAATGACATACACGTTTCCACACTTTCGCTCTGGCGTGTACCTACAGTGATGGTACGGAGACCCATTGCAGTAGCGTAGTGCTGGGTCTTGCAATAACCGCGCTGACACCAGATAGATGTAATGAGATGGAGACTACTAGCAATAGGATGTAACTGTCTATACAAGACGTGATAGGGCGGAAGCCCGGTTTTATGCGAGTGGAAGGGATGGTTTTATTCGAATAGAATATCAAGTGATTGTTGCATTTTACTTTGCATAGCCACGATTAGCGCTAGTGAAGTAGTGCTTCAAGTTGCGTAACATAATGAGCGGAGCCGCAGATATAATTTGAATAGGATAAGATTACCACTTGCATTGATCGCATCAAGGTGCATCATTTACAGTATCACATTGGCAGCATATCCAGGTTGGCACGGAGAACCTGAATGAAAATGAGAATGAAATTCGATCTCTGCGTCTTGCAGTAGATTGCAGACTCTGATCCGGGCGTTGAGTCATTTGATATAACCTCGAGAAGGTATGCTCACCATTACGGGAGCTCCTTCACTCACAGGTCGAGATGAATTGTTCCCAGTGGGTAGCTAAGACAGCATCAGCAATGATGAAAATTTCTTCAAAGAGGGGTGTATGCACATTAGGGAGTAAATCGAGATAATACTGATATCGAGCTGCCTGGTGAGCTCTAGCAGTACGAGCAACATCTGGCAGATCACTAGCTGAGTGTGTCCGGATGGACAATGGGAAAGAGCTAGATTGCTCTTCTTCTGTGGATATGTCATGGTGCCGTTGCTAAGGCCAGGATAAGGTACTTGCACCCGTAAGAGAAGATGTTGCTCACCGGAATACGTGCAGGCACAATTCCTGAATGTTGATCGCGAGGAGGGCGGCTTCGTGTTGGCAGCGACGAACCAGGTTGATCGGAAGATGAGCTAGCTCGTACAGTATAGTTCCCTGCTCGTGTTCCTATCCACTTCAACCATTTTCGCATAGTGACCAACTTGCCCTTGGGTGACTCGACAACAACAGGATGTTCCTCTGGATGGAGTTGAGGTTCGGAAGGCAGGGACCGTGACGTTCCCACAGGAGGGGGAGAGATTGGTTGCGGCACTGAACGAGAAGCCTGTGGTTCCTCCTCTTCCACATGAGGGATGGATGGCGTGGGCGATGGTGGCTGTGCTAACGCTGAGTAACACACATACAGAGCAGAGGGAGGTACTGACCTCGTCATAGTCGAATACAGGAGCAGTGGCAGGCACGCTCGTGGGTATTTCAGTCTGCAGCGTCGTGAAAACTTGTCTAGGAACAAACGTTACTGAGCATATACCTCGAGGAGATCCATGTCACTATCTCTGCTCTGGGACTGTTCCTCGCCCTCGTCATTGCTGGATTTCTGATGTAAAAGACGACATAAATATGTCAGGGGGAGTTTCGTGATTGTCAACGACGAACACATACTGAATGAGAATTGTAGGATGTATTTGCGTCGCCCAACTTTATAGAATACTGCTCGCTACGTTGCTCTTCTGCCTGAATATTGAACTGTGAGCCATCCAGACTATATATTCTGCACGAACACATACTTTGATAGAAAGATCTGAAAGGGCAGCAGCGAGGTCATGAATGGAGATTTTCCCATCCACCCGCCCTGCCGCGAGGTAGGTGCCATTGGGAGACACAGCAATTGAGTATATATTTACATCATCCTTGGTGATGAGGTCAATTCGGGCGAGGGTAGATGCATCCAACAATGAGATGGAACTGCGCTGCATGGTGGCAACTATAAACTCCCCATCGCCGACCAGAGCAATGGACTGAAGATATATCTGATCCATGACCTGTGACTCTGCGAGCAAAGTGCCCGTCGATGCATTGTATGACTTGACCTTCTTGTCTCGACATGTGTCGAATAGTCGCTCTCCGTCGCCAGTCCATGTGAGCCGGGTGGAAGACAAGCCACGTGCTGTCTCGGTCTCGATCGTAACCGTCCAAGATTATGATCGGGCCATAATACCCACAAGTGGCGAATCGATCTCCATTGGGTGAAAATCGGACACTGGCGACCTGGGTATTGAATTTGATTGGACCAACGAGCTGCTCACCAGTCGTAATGTCCCACAAACTCGCATCATGGCCGGAAGTTCCTGTCGCAAATCGGGTTGAGTCATGTGACACATCCACCGCCCACCCTCCACATCGACTACCTTTTCCCTCAGCTCAACATCCCAAACATTCGCCCCTCTCCTTGTTCCACATACCACCCATTTACCATCCTTAGATATCGCAATCGCGTTCACGAACAGTCCTACTTGCTTACCCATTTCCTGTCCGTCCGCAATGTTGAACCTCTGAATTGCATCTTCGTCTCCACTGAAAAGATATTTCCCATCTGCCGAGAATGCCACCGCGTATGTAGGGCCTGATCTCCTGATTTCAAGAATTGTCATGTTATCTTGCTGGGTCGTTAGTGTCCTGTCGCTCCTCCTAACTGCTGCTCACCTAGATTCGCTTGGCACATCCCGCAGATACAACATATGTAGGGTTTGAGGTGTCAAGGAGCAAGGTGTTTCAGTTTACTCCAGCATGTGAAGTCGCTTTAATAGATATGCTGACGCTTCGTGTCTTCTGGTGCCTTCTTGCTTGAGTCCTCACTACCTGCGCAGCCCACTGGCATATGGCAGACTTCAAGTCGTCGATCGTTCAATAAGCTAACTAATCCCAATCACAGGATGTGTTGTTCATGGCTACAGAGCTTGGTAGTTAACACCCTCAATTGCACCGACTCTTGCACAAAAAACACACTGAGACCTAAGTGAGACCCCACCTTCGCAAACGAGCGCTCTTCATCAAGCGGAACGGCACAAGTGTTTTCGGGGAGAGTTGGAAAGCGATTGAAGTCCATCTTGGACCACATAGCAGACTGACTGTGCTATAGATATTTTGGTGCGTCTCATGTCCGCATGCATTGCGGATCCACAGAAGCAACCTGACTCAGATCGTGGATGTCCATCTAGGTACTCAGACGATTGAATGTCTCAAGCGAGCCAAAAATCCAAAATCGTTGATGTATGTGATCAAGGAGGCATTCATGTGTATTTCTCAAAGTGTGTACACATTGCAAAGTTGGAATTAGGTACAGTCAATGCCAGATGCGTCGCGGTCGGTCCCTCACAAAGCTCGTTCCACTCACATCGCCTCCTGGAGCACCCATATGTCGTCTAGTTAAGGTTCAGCGGATCTTGATACCTCCTCCCATCTTGACGTCCAATACTGAAGTGCTAATGTGAGACCGTGTGGACATTCTCAAACCCTTTCGCGTGAGTCATCCGAGCAGCGCTGATATAGCCTCCCAAAGGGCAGACCAGGCAGAGGGACTGAGCAAGCGTCCAAAGTCCCAGGGCGCGTATGTGAGGGCGAACTTGCGTGGCTGATCGATGCCCCTCCAGCGCGGCTGTAAACGACGGTGGCGACTGTGACAACCATTAAGAGGACCGTGGCTATAGTGCAATCAGACAAGGCGTGGTTTAATGTAGGCATGGGATAGTGATGAATACGGTCAGTCCTCCAAAGAGGTCACGTTTACCGATCGGGCATGCATACTACGAACGTGGTGAGGGGTGAGGTTTACAGAAGATGGCGATGCTGACCGGGACGAGGGCTCACCGAGATACCTCTGAACATTCCCAGCCTCGGGGAATTCCACTCTCCACCTGTGGACTCTTGCTGAAAACCCTGGCCGCTGATTCACCCGCGGCGACCCGCCAGACACCAAGTCTGCACCGAGTCAACGTCGCGACGCTCCTCATCACGGCTGACGCAAAACATACTCACGCGTAGTGGCACATACCTGCTCACTCTGGTGTGTACCTGCAGTGATGATGCAGAGACCCATCGCAGTGGCGTAGTACTTGGTCTCACAATAACTGGGCTAGCACGGGATAGACCAATATAGAACTTCAGAAGATCACTCGCCAGAGGCGAAGATGTGTTTAAGTTTGTATTGGCGGGGATTCCTAGTCGCAGTATTGGGGTTGAAGTCACCCCTTGACCATGTTGGAGACTGTTTACCCCGTTTTGCTTTCCCAGTGATGAACGCCCAAGTGATCTGGCTCTTCAGAATCATGTACTGCAAACCTTACTCGAAGTTGAAGATCATGATCGGACCTGAAATTTATGTAAAGTGGCAATTCGTGCCTCACTCGGAGCTCGAGAATTGGTTGTTCTTTTTCAATTCAGTTATTTCTACTCGCCCTGCTTTTACCTCGTCCAAGTCCCTGGCAGTGACCTTTTCCTACCATTCTACATCCACTAGCTCTCCTAGTATTTCGCTGTTCCGTCCATTTACCGCCCATACATAGCCCGGACCCTTATAAGTTGGCAATTCATTTCTCTCAAGTTTTGCACCTAATGCTGATAGTTCGTCCGTGCAGGTATTTCCATTCTCCTCAGAACTCTCTTCAGCACAGTGGTATAATATTCGAACGCCGCCATGACTTTTAAAACACGTCATAGACCACGCTCAGCGCACATCTTGCATACACAGCCTTTGTGACCATTCAGTTTGCGCCTAGCGGCTCGTTATTTCCCAGGCTGCAGCCTCAAGATTTACGCGTGGTGAGTGCTTTGGGACACACCCCTTCTATTCATGCCTTCCCAAATGCGCCAATTCTCTCCAGAGGGTGCTTCAGCACTCCCATCTCCTCACCATGTCAGATGTTCAATCCATGGCAATACAAGTAAGACGCCAAGGAACCTTGTCGTTTGCATAGATGGTACCGCAAATAAGTTTGGTCGAAATGTGTGTAATAACTCTCGTTACTCTCCTATACGACTCATGAGCTGATCACACCTGACAGAATACAAACGTCGTGAAGTTGTTCGAAGCCGTTGACTGCGATTCCAAGGATCCTTCGCCAGAGCAGTATACGTACTACTTGAGCGGAATAGGCACGCGCCCGAGGGTTGTACGCAGGTTCAAACGCATGGAGAAAGCCATCATCGACAAGCTCGACATGGCGATTGCGTGGTGAGCTTTCATTAATTTGCTCGTGCCCGACATTAAGCCTTACAGTCGCACAGGAATATGGAAGAGATCGTGAAAGATGCATATGGCTGGATAGCAGGAAAATATCAGGAAGGGGACCAGATATACCTTTTTGGTTTGTCCGGTCCGCCATTTCGAACTCCCAATGTGATGACAAGCTGGTTAGGTTTCTCTCGTGGCGCATATCAAGTTAGAGTTTTAGCATGGATGATATACGAAGTAAAACTTCTGTTTGATCTCGTATTTATACTCAAACAATGTGATCACTAGGTCGGATTGATCAAAAACCCTACAGAGAGACAAATCGGAAGGTCAAAACGAGGATCCTTGGTGTGAAGTCCATCTCACCAACATTCAATGATAGTGCCTACGACCATTTTGAGTCTATCATGTCGCACAGACCAAATGCAAGCGACATGGCACGAGACTTCAGAAAGATGTTTTCTTGGAAAGATTTACACGTCCACTTTATTGGGGTGTGGTGAGCTTGCTCCACTTACATATGGTGATTTGTGGTGTTTAAAGCCACTAGGGACACTGTATCCTCAGTTGGTTTTGGGCGGGGAGACGTTCGTCTCTCCGTTTCTTCAACTGCAGCGCATGCATGTCATATACGGCACGCGCTTGCTCTTGATGAGCTCCGTGTCAAGTTTATGCCAGAATACTTTCTTGAGATGAATTCACCAGATCTCCGTAGGTCTTCCGAGGAAGGATCCGATAATGTAAAAGGAGATGACAGCAATTCGGGAAGGGTACAGGGTTCCGAAGCCCCAAACAATGGTGTCGATGCCTCCGGTCCCAGGGAGCCTTTGCCTTCTGACGACGATATTGTCCTCGAGAGAAGGAATGATATAGTTGCTGAGTCGGAGGAAATCCAGCCGGAAGCTATCAGCTGTAGAAATGGCGGTGATGAAAAGTGTGCTGACCGAAAAGCAGCGGTAATCAAGGAAGTATGGTTTGCTGGGAGTCACTCCGATGTGTATGTTCCTGATAATCTCGTTAACTTAAACATGATACTTATATTATGTACAGAGGTGGGGAGCATCGTCCAGGAAAGTCATCTCATGCAGGGAAGGTTTCGCTTATGTGGATGTATCGAGAGGCGTCCACGAGTGGGCTTATATTGAAGCCTGAAGATATTTTCTGGACGGATGAAGATCTCGACTTCGGGACTACTAGCTCAATGTCTCCCCTTTGGAAACTGGTTGAATTTCTCCCACTTCAGCACCAAGTTTCATTTAGTGGTTCTGGGGAGAATGCCCGCAGGTCTATGGTACACTCTTTCCGAGATGAAGTCTTCCTCTAACATGCTCTAGATTGCACCTCTTCAAACCTCGTCGCATCATACCTGGGCAGAAGATACATGCTTCAGTCCGATTTTCTCGTACATATATGCCTAAAGCAACGTTCGGAAATGGGTTTGGAATTCCATGGGAGACTGCTACGTTCATGGAAACCCAGGAGGATGACATTTGGGAGGATGCGATTGATCGCACAACCTACACTGCGATCTTTGACAAACTCAAGGACAAACAAAAGACCGAAGAATATCTGCATAGACTGCTGTTCTTACAGAGATTTAGTGAGTTTCGGACCTGGAGTGATGCAGTGTCTCACGGGATGATTTGATTCATCAGGTAATACTCAGTGGCCTATTGAGGAGCTGTCTAACCGGCAGAAAATACTGACTGATCTCATCACTAAACAGTCTGAGTCAGGCTTGGTTAGACTTGCTGCAATCGCCGCCTATGCAGAGGCTGCAGACCATCGTGTGTTTATGTTGTATCCTCGATTACACTTTTAACCTCATTGTGTGCCCACAGTTAAGCTCGACATGACTTTACCACTGGCAGATGACGTCTTAGAAGACGCTAGGAAGTCGCTTGTGAATCTTCTAAACTTTCGACAATGGGGGTGGCAAAGGACTATAGGCCTTTTACTCCCTATAGCGAGACATGAAAATCTTCGAAGCTCGATTTTGACGGATGTGGTCATTGATAGTTTCTTACAACTATTAGATCACAATATAAGTGCCCCAGGAGAACACTTTCCTCGTGTAATGGACGCTCTTTCCTCTCTTCTGAAATTCGGTATGTAAACCGATTATCGCATATCACCACGCGTGATGAGCAATTAACCTCTTATCAGACCCCAAGCTGATAAAAAAATCTGCAAAATTCGGTGGGAAGGAGCAGAAAGGCAGGCTGTTTTTAATGTTGAGTACAAATGGTGTTATCTCCCGCATTTCTTCAACAACAGTTATCTGATGCCTCTGCAAGACCCACGCTACCTTATCTCTGTACTGCGGGTTGTTATTTCTCTCGCTGAACAAGGTGTGTCTTCTCATAATGTAGGATCGGGACCTGATAGTCTGTTGTGATCAGAACCAGGTCTTTGCTTGGAGGCAGAACCTAGGCTTCGTGAGCTGGCAAGGAAGCACCCTGGAACGATTGGGTTATTGGCACTAAAGGCCCTAGCTCGAATTGTGGCATCTCAGTGCAATCATCAAAGTGGCTCTGTGGGGCCTTGTCATGCACCTAGTCAAACCTGGGCACGTCGCATGCTTGACTGCAGGAGGACTAGAGGTTACTTTCTATACCGGATGTTTTCTGGTACAACTTTCACTTGAAATGATGGATATCTACTTACACACTTTATCCAGCTCGATCTCGTGGAACCAACCATGGAGAACTCGTCAAAACTGTCTTGAGTGCCGCTGGTAGGCGTGACACTCTCACACGAACTGCGGCCACGTTCACGCTGCTTAGATTGCTCCAAGGTATGAGAGATGGTATCATGCTCACGTAAATACTCATTTGCCTGTCTTAGCCAATGTTCCCCACATGAAAGATCACCTTTCAAATGAACATCTTTTGAGTCTTTTTGTCAGGCAACTACAGTTCAAGAATAGTGCACTGCTAGCCGCGCATGCTTTGACGGAGTGCCTTGCTGATGGTCTGTCAATGTCTTACTGAAGGATGCGATCTTCTGACGTTTCCTAGAGGAACTCAGGGTGTTGGTTGATGAAAATCGTAATCTCATCGCTGAACGTATTATCAACATGATCATGTTAGACTATTTCGATGAAGCAATTGGCGTCATTGAAGGCTTCACCATTTTTGATGACCTAATGGGACACAGCGAGTCCAGCCGATTGTCATTGTTGTTCTCATTGAATAAGTTATTTAGGTGTCCTGAGAAACAAGGTACTATTGGGATATGACATGACCACGCTCTTAGCACGCAAACTTGGAACAGGAAAACCGCGAGAAATGCGAACAGGTTTGATCTACTTGAATATCTTCCGAATTCGTATGTTTGGTGTCCTTCATCTTATGTTTGGGTTATGAAGTAGAATTTAGACGGCGAACATTGGTTAACAAAACCTTTGATGGAGCAAGGGCTGTCGTTCCTAAAAACCAACCAATGGGAAACTCAGAAATCGGGTGTTGCTATCCTGTGTTCCCTGGCCCAGACTGGTGCGCTTGGAACTGCATCGGCAGAATCGTATATTGCTAAAGTCCTTAATGCTGGTACAGGGTTTGGCGCAGAGGCCCTCAAGCCTACTTTACCCGAGGTTCTCAGCATGCTGCTCCCGACGCATAACCAGCAAGACAAAAATACATCATCTTCAAATGGATCAAAATCAGTATCTATGTTGCTTGGACCAGCTTTTGTCATCTGCGTTTTGGCTGAGAATGGCAAGTATCATTTTATCACTGAGCCGACATCGGAGGTGACTGGATCATGCAGAGATTTTGCGGAAAGAGATTCGCAACACGAAGCATTATGGGGAGATAAAGCACCACTGGTTATTCGGAGATCTCCTGGATGCAAAGGAAACCCCTGTTTGGCGCATCAAGACGCCTACCAGAGGTCGGTTCATGCTTTCTGTCATTTTTCCACGTTTTTGAAACGAACCAGATGACGTATTGGATATCATCAGCCAAATGATCAAGTCTGTGGATAGCGTGGAAGGTTCGACGGAGACGGGTTTCAGTCTGCCTCACATCCGTCATTGGAGTCGGCTAGTGCGTCTTGCTCGCAATATTGCAGTATCGATTATCGTCACACCACCCGCCGTCGCTGCCGTCGCAGCCCTAACGGTCGTTGGAGCAGTCATTGCGGCGCCAGCCATTGCTTACCACAAGGTTGTCGAGTGAGTGTCCCAAGAAGCGTCAACCTGCATTATTTATCACTAACAAGGTCCTAGATTCACTGGACATTCCTTGCAATTTCGCCGCCAGAACGCCCTCATCCACAGTTTAAGGAGATCCAACTCATCGAACCCAACACCACCAGCACCCACAATCCCTCCGATCAGCATCCCACCACGCATGGAATTCTCCGACCTTTTAGAGTTGGCCACGGCTAGTGAACGTGGACATGTCAGAAGGCTGACAATGAGATCTACAAACGCCGCTCTTCGACCTGCCGTTTCGGTACCTGCTGATGCTACTGGCACCACGCCAGCTAGTGCTACTGCTCCTCCCCCGTGCGCCGACTTCACAGTGTCACCGCCTCAACCAGCGGCAACCGCTCAGAGATTCAGTGGAATAAACTGGGACGGGGAGGAATATATTATTTTGTAGATCCAGATACTGGATCATTTGAATCTATCCCAATTTTCTGGATTGTGTATTGTCGGACAATTTATTTCTTCGTTTTCAGCCTGGCTGGTAGTAAGTACAGCTTGCCCCCTCACTGAGACGATCCCGTATAATGTGGTGTGTTACACGGATAGCCAAATTCACTGACAACCAGATTGTTGGCACGCCTCCCTTCATTACGGAACGTGCGCGGAAATGCGTGATGCAGTAACCAGTATCGTGTCTGACACCATTTCATCTGGAGAATCGGACTCGGAATGTAACATACCGTATGCTATCGATCATAATACTCAAGACGCTCAACAGTCTACAGTCACCAACATACCCAGAACGAGTATTTCCGGATCATAGCCCGTAGTGAACAAATGGTACCCAAGATAGGAACGATGCACCAGAGTTGCGAAGTTGTTCGGTAGCATCACGCAAGGCCTCTGCAGCCCGCCTGGTATCCGGGACCTTACCATCCCCAAACAAGTTCGTGTAAACATCCCTTGTGACCTTCGGCGCGTCACGGTCCATGATCGACCACATCGTCGCAATTATACCATCATACCCCGCGAGAAGCATCCCCGCAGCAAGATGGATTGCTTCATCCAACAGCTTCTCGTCTCCTGTGGCAGTCTGACATGCGGACAGGAACGCGAGACCCCCTCGAGGGCGAGACAACTGCACGATGTCAGAGAGCTTGAGACGTCTGCAGTCAGCAAGCAGAAGGCCACTGTCGAGAGGATTGGCATAATCTTGCGTGCCATGACAAGAGAAATGCACCCAGTCGGACTGCTTCATCTTCATCAAAACATCCTCAACGGTCCCATCAGCCTCTTGAAAGTCCATCGATGGCGATGAAGATGCCAGGGCTTTCATGACCTCCATCTCTTCTCTTACGCAAGAGAGGTGACGCTGGCCATCGGTACTTGGCTGACGAACAGCAAGAAAATGGGTCTTGTCTGAAGTCGTCTGAGGGACTTGCTGCTGGTTTTGCTCTTGAAGTGCACCCAATGTTGGGATGTATGAGGAAATAGCAAATTCCGAAAGCTTAGGCCTGCGATCATCCCCACTATAAATACCGGCTGCATGAATAGGAAGGAACGTAAATGGCCCAGTCGGGCACCAGAAGATACGAGGCAGATTGGCGGGTGGGGTCGTCAAACCAAGGACGTCAAGAACTGGGTTGACGACCTTATTCCACAGGTCGGATAGAATGGATTTGAACACATCGTCGGCTCTCAGCCGCACAAGTCTTGCCGCTCTGTGAGTGTCTCTCTCATCCCGTAGACCTTTGTGAAGCAATAACGTGTTTAACTGATCCTGAATACCAACGATTTCCTTGTAATTGGTTCGTAAAAGTGGGACTTGGATGACTTGTTTTAAACCTCCTATGATGACCAGCGCGTCACAGCGATATTTGCTCGCGTTTAGAAGAACAACGTGACCGGTGTGCGTCCAAGAAATGAGTTGATCGATTTTCTTGGGGAGCAGAAACTGCTCGAACCCGGGTAATGCACGTATTTCCGCAAGAAGTGAGACATGCTGACGGGCGAGCGTATGGTACTGATGGACCTGCTGTTCCAATGACTTGCTAGTCATAATTGAGTAATTGATGAAACGATGAACTTCATTCGTGTGCTGAACACCAGCATTTTCAAGTTTGCGCGATACGTTCTCGAGCTGAGTAGCAAGTGCTGGATGTGCGGAGCGGAGGTCGCCGACCGGAGTGCGAAGATGTGAGACCTGACTCCACATGATGGAACGACCTTGTTCTAGCCATTCGAGTGCAAGCTCAGGCCTGTGAAGATCTAGCGCAAAGGCGGCTGCATCCGACGCTGTGCCTACAGCATCAAGAAGTTGGTGGTAACGGTCTTGAAATGACAGGCCAAGCCATGCTAACTGCGGAAGAAGGTCAAAAGCAATGGTATATGCACTGAAGAGAGACTCCGTTGCCAGAGGGAGGAATCGAAGGCACAGGATCCAAACTTGAGTTGATTGGAAGCGTACAGAAGGCCAGCCGATGCAGGAACGAGCAGCACAAGAAGAATACGAAATCGCTCGGTGAAGGTCAGAAGTTGACAATTCTGTGAGACGTCGAACTTGGAAGCTCCGGAAAAGTATCACAGCCATTTGTCTTAGCCATAAAGGTTTGATTGGGTGGCCGTCCGGCGTGAGTGACAAAGCACGTTCCTGCAGGGACATCGACTTCTCCAGGTCCACCATATGACGAAAGCGCTCAAAGCGACTTAACAATGAAGCTGCGAGATTGGCTAATCTCAACTGTTTGTCTGGATGGTCATCCGGCGTGAGTCGCAATGCATCCTCCTCCGGTAATATGGACTTCTCCAGATCAGCGAAGTCCCCAAAGCGTTTGAAGCGGCTCGACAATAAAGCTGCGAGGTTGGCTAACTTGGCCCGTTTGTCAGGTTGGTCATCTGGCGTGAGTCGTAATGCATCCTCCTGCAGCGATATCGACTTCTCCAAGTCAGTGATGTCTCCAGAGCGCTCGAAGCGACTCGACAGCGATGCTGCGAGGTTGACTAATATCGCCTGTTTGTCTGGATGGTCATCCGGCGTGAGTTGTAACGCGTCCTCCTCGAGCGATATGGACTTTTCCAGGTCGGCAAAGTCCCCAAAGCGCTCGAAGCGACTCCACAGCGAAATTGCGAGGTTAATTGATATTACTTGTTTGTCTGGATGGTCATCCGGCGTGAGCCACAATGCATCCTCTCGCAGCGATATCGACTTCTCCAAGTCGGCGAGGTCTCCAGAGTGCTCGAAGCGACTCGATAATGAAGTTGCCAGATTGGCCAATCTCGCCTGTCTGTCAGGATAGTTATCTGGCGTGAGCCGCAATGCATCCTCCTGCAGCGATATCGACTTCTCCAAGTCGGCGAGGTCTCCAGAGCACTCGAAGCGACCCCACAATGAAATTGCGAGGTGGGCTAATATCACCTGTTTGTCTGGATGGTCATCCGGTGTGAGTCGCAATGCATCCTCCTCTAGCAATATCGCCTTCTCCAGGTCTGCGGGGTCCCCAAAACGTTCGAAGCGACTCGACAATGAAATTGCAAGGTTGGCTAATTTCGCTTGTCTATCCGGATGGTCATCTGGGGTGAGGCGCAATGCGTCCTCCCGCAGCGCCATCGACTTCTCCAAGTCTGCGAGGTCCCCGGAGCGCTCAAAGCGACTCGACAATGAGTTTGCGAGGTCGGTTAACGTCGCCTGTTTGCCTGGATGGTCATCTGGCGTGAATCGCAACGCACCCTCCTGAAGCGATATTGACTTCTCCAGATCGGCGAGGTTCCCAAAGCGTTCGAAGCGACTCGACAATGAAGTTGCGAGATTGGCTAATCTCGCCTGTTTGTCTAGATGGTCATCCAACGTGAGTCTCAATGCATCCTCCTCTAGCAATATCGCCTTCTCCAGGTCGGCGGGGTCCCCAAAACGTTTGAAGCGATCCGACAGTGAAATTGCGAGGTTGGCTAATTTTGCCCGTTTGTCTGGATGGTCATCTGGCATGAGCTGCAATGTATCCTCCTGCAGCGCCATCGACTTCTCCAAGTCAGCGAGGCCTCCAGAGCGCTCAAAGCGACACAGTAATGAGTTTGCAAGGTCGGCTAATGACGCTTGTCTGCCTGGATGGTCATCCGGCATGAGTCGCAATGCGTCCTCCCGCAACAATATCGACTTCTCCAAGTCAGCAAGGTCCCCAAAGCGCTCGAAGCGACTCGACAATGAAATTGCAAGGCTAATTAATCTCGCTTGTTTGTCTGGATGATCATGTGACGTGAGTCGCAATGCATCCTCCCGCAGCGATATCGACTTCTCCAGGTCGAAGAGGTCCCCGAAGCGCTCGAAGCGACTCAACAGTGAAATTGTAAGGTCAGCTAATCTCGCCTGTTTTTCTGGATGGTCATCCGGCGTGAGTCGCAGTGCACCCTCCTCCAGTAATATTGTCTTCTCTAGGTCGACAGGCTTCCGGAACCGCTTGTAACGTTTCCAAAATAAGCATGCGAGCTTCCCCAGCCAAACAGGCTTATCAGTGTGAGCATCGGGGGCATATCGCACAAAAACCTCTAACATACGAATCTTCATGTTTGGAACCCAAACGAAAGCGTCACGAAAAAAAGTTCCGAGCACGTCGCGCTTAGACCTGGAAGGATGACGATGAACGAGCGCATGAAGGCTCATACCGATCAATTTCTTCGTCCGGCGCGTCCCTCGCGATACAGGATGCTGATTGGACAAGAGAAGTAAACATGAAATTCTCGGCCACTGCGAAGAACTCACATTTGCGCAGGCGCGTCTTGGCTCGGACCGGTGACCATTTTAATCTTAACTTCGACATTCCCATCGTGATCTTCGGCCAACCCGATAGCTAGGCAACGAAGTTCAGACCTGTGTAACAATCAGAAACAGTATCACTCACATTCGGACCTGCTACTGCGATTGAACAACTCGCCAACAGCAACATCGAACACATGCACAACCTCTTCGCTTGATCCCGGGTCGAACGATGCAACGACTGAGAAAAACACTTTTGATGAAATCTCCTGAGGTCTTGCATGTCGTAGGTTGAGTGGCAACAAGGCGAACAAGATGAAGACTCACAGCACTATCTCAACATCCCATTCGGCGACATCGTTTCCTACTTCAACGGGTCTTTTCGAAGTGTGGTATGTCCCGTTTTCGCTTTCCACAACGACATGAAGTGTGACTGGGGTGCATCTCAGCTTGCCTGACACACAAATATCTGTGTCAGATCTCTATGTCAGCAGTGTGTGAAGGTTGTAGGTACTTCAAATCACGGAACTTACGCGTGATTGATGGATATTGCACGTCGATGATAGCCGCCGACTCTCGTGGCGATACCAACATATTTTCGCCACACGAGATTCTGGCCCTTGGGTAGGGAGTGTCGGACCGATGGCATGGAATGCTTTAGTGATAATGTTGGGGCAAGTGAGAAGGGCAAGGATTAGCGCTTGACACTGGAGCGGAGTGGGCTGTAAGCATAGTTTTCAGAGACTGGAACGGGGTAGCCTGCATGTTTCACAGGCTGAGGGCACGAGGCACCATGAGGTAATATTCGCAAGCGGAATCACTTTGCGGCAAATATTATCATTATCGGTCACCTAGACGCTCGAGCTAGCTCGCGCATATCTCCAGCCCATATATACTAATTACCTTCCCAACTAACGCAAACCTCACATAGTATGCTCCACTTCACCCTTCTGGTCCATCCGTCCGTCTATGTCACACAATCCCTGCTATACGTCCGCTTATACACGCTCGTCTGGTGGCGACGACCAAGCAATTGGCAGTAGGAACGACAATATTGCATGCCTGCATGTCCTGGGTTGATACCGCCGGGCTCATTGGAAATTATATGGTGTACACACTCGATCTATCACGGGGCTTGCTCGTAGACCTGAGATCGATCGAATCCTGGCAAGTCCCCGTGTGCATTCCGGAACGGCGCTGCCGTGACGGAGTAGTTGCGAGGACTGAGTGTCGTCCCTGCACTATTCCTTTCTGACACTCGAAGGCCGTAGTGAAAGATCCTGAGCTTAACGGAGAAAGATGAAACAGTGACACGCCTGCCTCGCTAACGATCTCCTCAATTGTCTGGGTTAAAAGTCAATCCACAAGGAAGACCCGAGCCGGCACTATCGAAGACATGTGTATTGGTTGTCGTGACGAGTCAAAGCGAAAGCATCACGTACCCAAACAAGATGATCGGCCGCTTTTAAGATGGGACTCGGTGATAATGGACACTTGAACAAGCTAGAGTTATTTGGTTGGGAGGATGCGAGGAATTAGCGTCAGGACCGGTCATGAGAGGAAGGACGGTCATGTTGTTCACGCTCAGAAATACAACAGACATGATTCAGGACCTAGAAGCGACTGCGTCAGTCGTGAGAGACATTTCGTACGGTAACCCAAGTGCTCACCCTCCAAGCCGACTGCGCACATCTCTTTCGTCCTGTTGCTCGCCGTCAAACCAGAGAGTTGCAATGGGATTTGTTTTCCTTCTGAGTTACGTATCTGCTTTGGTCCCAAAATATTCCGTTGTTTGCCATTGGAAGACGGTCTTGGACAGGTTGTCAGAGCGTATGAACGTGTGACTTGTACGATGATGCCCTCGAGAGCCAAGAGCATGACGATACCAGAAGGTCCAGCTATCAAGAAGCCACAGACTTGTCGATAGTTCCAGTAGTTGCGAGCCCCGCAGAGTTTAGATTGACGTTTAATGGATGGTGTCGGTAGTGAAGCTAGCGAAAAGTGGATATATTACTATAGCGGAGGCTGTGCTAACCCAGCTCTCTCCTCTTCACCATGGCCGACAACGAAATTCATATCAACGTCAAGGGTAGCTCTCTCCCTCAAACTACTCGTTTTTGTCTTATCCTTCTTCATCAGGCCCGAGTGAGCTCAAGATCCAGATATCCATCAGCCCAGACAAGACCGTCCTCGACCTCAAGCGCGCCATCGCCGAAAAGTCTGATGTCGAGGCAGATCGGCAGAGACTGATTTACTCAGGTCCGTCCTCAACCAGCCCTTACAACTCCTGGTTTTTCTTTCTCACCTCCACCAGGTAGAGTGCTCAAGGTGACGCCGCATCGTATTGTGATCATCATGCACGTGTCTTATCGCTTCTTCGCTTTCCATAGGATGAGGACCAATTGTCTGTATACAAGATCCAGTCATCACACACGATCCACATGGTTAAGGGCGCCGCACGCTCAGCTCCATCGTCTGGCTCCTCGTCCGCATCACCGCCTCAGCAACTTCCCGCAATGCAGGCCGGGCAGAATCCATCCGACCCCCTCACCCTCCTCAACAGCTATATGGGTCACGGTGCCATGGCTGGTTTCAACCCATTCGCAGAAATGGGTGTAAATCCGAATGATCCCAACGTAGTACGTGTCGGCAACCCAACGATGAAGTGATGACCAACGGACTATTTCAGCTCCAGAATATGATGCAATCCCCTGAATTCCTGCAGCAAATGTCCTCGCTCATGTCAAACCCTGCCATTCTTGACCAAATCCTGGCACTTAATCCCCAACTCGCGTCGATGCAACCCCAGATCCGTGAACTGTTCCAGAGCGAGCAGTTTAGGCACATGGTGTTCGTCGTGACTTCATCTTACTTCCATCTGTGTCCATTAAACATTTATCGAATAGATCGAACCCCGAGACGTTGCGGTCAATGATGCAGATGTCGGCAATGCTACGCGGTAATGGGTTTGGTGGCGGTGCCCCACCCGCATTTCCTGCCCCGGGTGTCCCCTCTGGTGCAGCTAGCACCCCTACCAACCCTGCCCCCAATGCGACACCCACGGCTAGCGGTACGGGAGCAACCACCAATCCTGCAACACCCGCAGCTGGTGGCATGCCGGCGCCCGACTCAGCGCTGCTACAGGCGCTCTTGGGTGCAGGTCCGTTTGGAGGTGGTGTTGGCGGTGGCCTTGGAGGTATCGGTGGTATCGGTGGAGGTCTTGGCCCCTTTGGTACAGCACCTGCCGCACCTGCCGCGGATACTAGACCGCCAGAGGAACGCTTCCAAGTGCAACTTCAGGTCAGTCCAAAGTAGTCTCGTATCACCTATCTTCACTGCTCACCGCATGTCCATCCTCAGCAACTACAAGACATGGGCTTCACCAATGCGGCTCAGAACGTCCGTGCCCTGCTCGCCACTGGTGGTAATGTACACGCGGCGATTGAGTACATATTGAGTGGGGGTGGCATTTGAAGGGAGTTCTTTGTCGACACCATTTGTAGCTTTCTTCGTAAAAAGCGCGCATTGAAGCTTAGATGCGGCTTGTGGCCCGTTTTTGTCAAAGGACCTTTTCAACGGAATCGAGTGTGACTGTTGTTTTATCGTGTAAGAGGTTATGTAGTGAAAGAACAAAAGGAAATCCCACCAATGGCGACGGCCCTGACGGGCTCCGCATAAATATTCCGACACAGACAGCGTGTCCTCCGCGAAAAACCCGTCCTATCATTTGTCTGATTCCATCACCGTATATCTCTGACATGAGTCGCGCATATGCCTCGGCCACACCCTTGAA
>JBBPMZ010000120.1:0-24155 GCA_038090575.1 Tylopilus cf. pernanus | reverse complement strand
AACCAGTTGCTGGACCAGCTGCCAGACCCGGCAACTGCAACTGCAACTGGTTGGCAACTGGGGCAACCGGCAACTGCAGTCCAGTTGCGACCAGTTGCGGTCCAGTCCAGTTGCCAGTCTTTTGAACAGTCCTAGACTGGACTTTAAAACACTAAGAGTATATCAATAAAGCCAAAAGTGTCATTTTGGATTTGGCAAGTGCCAAACTTTTCTTAGAATCTAATCTCAACTGCTTAATTTAGATGTGCCAGTACGACTCACAATCACCTCAGAGGCTTGGGACAAGTGAACATGGTCAGACACATCTCCTTGAAGACTTCAATGCTATCGCGGCATGATTACACATCAGGAACATGGGCGGTCGCAAGAATTCCCATGGGGTTGTCTCTAGCATCAAGGAAGAGTATCTATACTAATAGCAGTTTGACGGAGCAAGGGGAAGACCCACTCAAATTCTGGGATGTACGAGCTGTGTTTTGCTATAGTTCTCAGAAACTGCTATTAACAACTACAATAGGCGAATCAGAAGGCATATCCGATCCTTTTCGCAATCGCTATGGACCATCTTCCTATCCAGGCATCAGCTGTCCCATGCGAGCGTGTGTTTTCGTCTAGTGCAGAAACCGACACAAAGAAGAGGAACTGGATCAGCCCCCTTCTTATGGAAGCCCTTCAAATGCTCAAGTACGATTACAAGAAAAAGCGGCTGAATTTCTCCGAACATGCAATGACCAACCAGTGGGATCTTATGGATGAGCCTGAAGAACCCTTAGATGTCAATTTTGCACAGGGCTGCAGGGTGAGGATATGAGAGAAGCTGCAAAGAAACTCATCAGTGTCATTGAATGCCAAGAGGATTCTCTTGCAGACTTGATTTAGAATACTACACATTGCGTTCTTGATCCTTTTGTACCGTCAATGTCATTTGTATGCTTGTTTTTATCTCATGCATAATCTTGATCATTTCAAGATCTCTCATTTCTCATGACTACTCAATCAGGCGAGAATTGAATGTTGAATTTTCTTCATCACCACTCTAACTTGTACATTTGAATCAATAGCTGTTCATATACCCCTGCATTCATTCTGCTGTACAACTCTATCCAATGTCTCTTTCCTGTGGTAGCTTCTGTCTTAGTTTAGGAGAGCCACTCGGTTCTGGATCATCAGGTGAGTCCATTCCATTCGCTTCACATCAGCTAACCATAGGCCTCAACAGGAACGGTATTCCGAGCTGCAGATGTTGTCAGCACCAACTGTGAATTGGTTATCAAACTTGGTAACATGGGGCCCAGCTCGAGCATAAACACCGCATTCTCTTGGATCTGCAAGGTGTCTTTGAAATTCCATGGCCTGTTTGGTTCAGCATAGACTCTGGGCACAATGTTCTTGTGCTTGACTCCCCTTGGGCCTTCGCTCGAAAATGTTTTTGACATGTGTGGTTGGTCGTTCTCCTTCAACACGGTATCTCTCATTGCTAGGCAGTTAGTAGGTGTGCTTGCCAGTGTCCTCAGCACATGAACGGTACACTGACTTTATTCTTTCATCCCGACTCGCAGCTTACTCATATCAAGGTAGTTCACACACAGAACATCCTTCACTGTGACATCAAGCCTTCAAATATCCTTGTTGGTGACATGACAGGAAACAATATCCTATACCTTGCAGATTTTACCTCGGCACATCGATACCGTGACACTTGCACCCACATCCATATTCCTTTTCATGAAGGTTTAGCCTTTCATGGCATGCCTGCTTTCTCATTGATCAACAGCCATCTTGGGAACGAATTGAGCCACAGGGACGACTTGGAGTCCCTAGCATATTTACTCATCTACATTCTATGCGGATCCTTACCGTGGCACAATGGATCTCCAGTATGCAGGAGCACCATCCTCACCATGAAGCAGAACATATCAGCAGAGGAATCATGCGGGACCTTGCCTACAGAGATTTCAAACCTCTTGAAGCACACATGCACTCTCTCGTTCACAGCAAAACCGAACTATGCATACATTCAATCACTCTTTCAAGCCCTGGATAGTGACAATACTCATTTTGACTGGCGAGGACTTGACATGAGCAAAAGCAAGCATCTTGTTGGAGAGAGTTCTAGCTCACGTCCTTCACGCAAACCCTCAGTGAAGAACCCAAAAAGGTGAGTTAATCATTGTACTATTGATCTACTTGTGCTAATTTTGGATGTCAGACATAGCCAGCCTGTGTTCCCGAAGACTAAACGAAAACAGCTGCAATCGGCTGTCATGCTAGTGGCAGCAGTTTGATGGATGGTGTAACATGAAGTGTTGTTGTTGATCGGACTGTGTTCGAATTTTGTGTTACTTTGTGTACTATATTCTTTCCCTGTAGTGGTTCTACCTGGTTCCAGTCTTGACAAGTCCGTGGTTTCTATTGGTTGTGAACTAAAACTAAATCGAGTAAAACTGGAACTTGGTTCATTGCTGAGTTTATGTAACTCACATAAACCAAACTTAGTGTAAACTGAATGGAACTGGAACTGGTTGCTAGTTAACCAAACTATGGCAACACTAGCTATACCTAGTGAAACAACCAAGCCTTTACAAGCTTAGGTTATTTATAGAAGAATAGTAGAATGCAAGTCAAGGGATCTCTAGGTTTGGGAAAACTCCAGAGGGAACAAGACTAGGTCCTTTTGGGAGCTAGGAGGGTCCCTTATATACTATTCTACGTTTATATAAGTATATAGTAAATCTAAAGATATACTATGTTGCATTACAAGGGTTTACATGTGTAGAGGGTATGTAAATCTAGAATACATAGCCATAGAATGTATTTGCATCATACTGAGTCATTGTGAGTCATAGTAGGGGAGACATGAGGAGGACATGTGTAGGGTGGGCATGAAGCAAGCATATGTGGAATGAAACAACATACTACAAGTCTAGTAAGGCCTAGATTTGGTACAAGGGTCAGTAGGCCTGGATCTCAAGAGGTCATACAAGTGGTAAATAACATGAGTTTCTAGAGTATAATTGTATATTTGAAGGTGCTAAATCCACCAAATCTTATGGCTGTATTAAATCATTGATCTCCTTATTTAGATAATCAGAGCTGAAGTGCATTATCCAGTAATAGTGATTAGGATAGTATTATTAAGAGAGTACCAATAGTTAGAGTCAAGTGATAGTCAGCAAGGTACTACCAAAGTTGTCAGCAAAGGTGTTAGCAAGGTTTAGCGTAATTGCAACACCTAGCACATATATGAAAACATCATGGCTTATCAAAAACAATCATATCAGATTGTGAACCACAATTCACTTATGAATTAATCAAAAACATATGCAAAGCCTTATTCATCACCTCTAAATTATTGTCAGCTCATAACCTATAAATAGACAGACAAATAGAATACATGAATTGAGAAGTTCAACAGTATCTCAAAACCTTCTGTGCTGAAAATCAGAACAATTGGTTAGAATGGCTTTCCATTGCACAATTTTCATATAACCATAAAAAACATTCTACAAAGTACTCACCCTTCAAAATAAAAATAATAATAAAAACCTATCTTTACTCCTTCTATATCATCACATATCACATTCATTTTGGATTTCTCAAATATTCTCAAACAAACAAAAGAAAATATAAATAAAGCAAAAGAATCTATGTGTGTTTAAGTAGATAAACTCTCTCTTGAAGCTCCCACCTATATACCAGGAGATAAAGTTTGGCTATCAGCTGACAATCTCTATCTTACATGCTAGTCAAAGAGACTTGGCCCCTATGCTGTAATCAAAACTATGAAAATACACCTAGTAGTAAACATCTCACAAACCCTACAAGAAGCATCTAGAAGGTCAGACAACATACAAACCCAGTCTAGTCAAAGTAGCTGAGGACTGAGAAGAATTATTTGTCATTAATTATATTGTCACTCCTGACTATGTGGGAAATGCCTAGAGTATCTAGTTCACTGGGAGGAAGAATCTTGTCAGATGCGCTAAGTCAATTCAGGACTTTCATGATTCTTACCCAAATGCACCACAAAAATTATATATGACTTATGAAATCTTCTCTTCCTTCTTCACACTCTATGAAAATGTTATAGTCAAGGAGTTACCTCCAATACTCAATCATCCTAATGGTATGGATAACAATTTTCAGAGTAAGATCAACAGGAGGGGAATAGTGTTATGATTTTGACTCTTACTCCCATATTCAATGATCACTTCATTCTTTTTCTCTATGTTTTCTAAAGACTTCATTTCTACTCTCTCTTGATTATATAATTGACATGTGTTTACCTCATGTCAAAGCTATACTTGAAACCCTATCTGATTAGCTGTCACATTCATGCTTCTTATTCATTTCTGTTATCAAAGGCTATACTTATCAATAACTCACTCTGATTCCTTGTCTATGATAATGCCTCATCCTCATGTTTGCACAGCCTTCCTTATCCTCAATCATTGATTTTTCCTTTATTATTATGACTTTCTATTTTAGGAATATGTACAAATATGTACAAATATGTAAAGTTCTCTTGGAATTTTAGCCTCTCTAGGGATCTTAAACAACAATTCTACACTTCCTCTACTTTAACAAGTCTCTTGCTTTAGGCTTGTTTCAGTGCCCATATAAAAAAGAGATTTGTGGAGCTAATATCATAGTGTAGGATACTAGCAAGTTCAACAGCATTCTTGTAGGCTATGGTTCAATTAGTGATTTGGAATCAAGATATGAAAAAGAAGGTCTACTGACTAACAATGTAATTCAGAAACATAACAAAGAGTTCTACAAGAGAGGAAAATTTGAGGATAACTCAAAGTTTGCCAACTGGTTCAGAAACTAGATGAGATATGTCTATTGGTAGCTTTTTGTGGATCACAAATACAGAGTTAAGCATATAAAGGCATTAGATCGTCTAGTGATATAAGTGCTTCCATGATATGATATAGTGCACCATGAATACCCAATGAGGTAGCCCCAGATCCTTGAACAGCAGCATGATATATATCAATATCCATAGATATGAATGCTAAAGCACTATTATATTAACAGATATTCTTTTTGAAGTTTTGACAATCTTGTGGATCATCAAACAAATCCTATAGAGTACATGGCCACTGTTCTACTGCTAGCAGACTCACTTGACCCTGAAGACAACATGTTCCAAAGCAAGGTGCTTGAACACTATCTTGATAGCTTTTTACACTTAAAATGAAGAGCATGACAGGAGAACATTGCAGATTCATCAATCTTAGAGAGTAAGGCTCAATAGGCTCTCTATATAGTCTTTCTTCAGGAGGCAAATGAATTAGAGGCAAAGGATTAGGATTAGAGTCTGGGTTTGGGTCTAGATCTGAATTTGAACCTGGATTTGAATCTGGATCTGGGTTTGGATTGGGGTCGGTCTGTGTCTAGATTTAGAGATGAGTGTAGGTCAGGATTGGATGGTGGTTTTTCAAGTTGTCTTGCTTGGTCCTGTTGGTACTATTCATCTGAATGTTGACTATATTCATGTAATGCCTCCAGTGTCTGAGACAATACTTAAGACAATTTGAATCTGATCAAGCTTCTGCTGTTGCTGATAATCATGACTCTCTTGTTCCTGAAGAATTCTCTATCTTTGCAACCTCTCCTGTTGTTGTTGCTGCTCTAGAAAATGTTGCTCATAATAAAGTCTCTGTTGTTGAGCTAATTGATATTATTGTTAAATCAGTTGTTCCTTTTCTCCATGGTGTCTTTAATAAGATAGCCTCTCTTTCAATACTATCAATCTCTGCTCCTCTGCAAGTCTCCTATTCATCTGCTCAACACTTTCTCTCTAGGATCTCTTTGTAGTGGAATGCCTTTGCCTATGTTATGATATTGCTGATGAATATTGTTGAAATTCTCAAGTAAGTAAGCACTATGATCAATATAGTCACCAGATCCCGAATGAGTCTACTGATATGCTAATGTATAAGAGATTGTTTGGTAGAATAGAGATGGTGAAGGTAATGGTTGGGGTAGTATAGCATTTTGAAAATAGAGATTGGCTATCCTATTCCTCTACATTCATTACATATCATGATATGCAATTGAATATCTAGGTATACCAGGATATTGGCCCATGGGAACAGGTGGATATGTCTAAGACTTATACATTCAGTTATAAGAAAACTTGATAATCAAAATAAGCTTACCACTAAAGCAGGGGGTATATTTTGCAAAATAGGCTGAGAATGACAATGGAATAGAGGAGAGCTAAAATATAAATTGCTTTGAATCTAGTCAATTTTAATAATACAGATTAAAAACAATTGCTCACATTCTGATTAGCTATATTAAATAGCAAGAAAAGTAGACAGAAAAGGTTATATAAAAAACACAGTGTTCAATAGGACAGTTTAGGATATAACTGGTGGTGAAGTTGCCTAATAGGAGAATCCATGTGAGTCCTGGCTATGGTCTACTTGATGTATGTATGTATGGTAAGCACAGATAGATGTCAGAAAATCTTATAAGTATCCAAGATATAAATAAGTAAACATATAAGAAAAGCAAGAGCAGAAATATATCTAATTACCAGAGTACGAGTATTTGAGTAGTTATTAGATAATTATATATATGATGATATACTAACCTAAACAGAAATTATACACTTCAGATATAAATATAAATACACATGTAAGGAAAAAAAAAGTAAAAACATACTTAGCCATCAAGATATGATCTAGAATTAGACTGTATTTATATCATACTGAGTCATTGTGAGTCATAGTAGGGGAGACATGAGAGGGACATAAAGTCTGGTATGGCCTAGATTTGGTACAAGGGTTGGTAGGCCTAGATCTTAAGAGGTCATACAAGTGGTAAATGACAAGAAAACATAAGTTTCTAGAGTGTAATTGTGTATTGGAGGACATCAAACCTACTGAACCTTGTGACTATACAAATCATCAATCATCATATTTGGCTAATTAGAGCTGAAGTACATTGATCCAAGTTGTAACACTAGTCAGCAGCAGGATTTAGAGTGAATCTAACAGTTAGCATCAAGAAAACATGAATTTCCAGAGTGTAATTGTATATTTGAAGGCACTGAACCTGCTGAACCTTGTGGCTGTGCAAATCATCAATCCCCATATTAGATAATAAGAGCTGAAAGTGCATTATCCAAGTTATAACACATAGTGTTTGGTGTGATTGTAACAGTAAATATATGAAAAAAGAAAGAGTAGAAACATACCTTGAACAACTATTAGACCACTATCAGAATCAAAAAAATTCATGTATGAAATAATCCTACTACTCACCTGAATAAAAATCACCTGCTCCAAGATATAAATGAAACTAAACATGTAAGAAAAGAAAGAGTAAAAATAATTATTAGAGTACAAGTTTGAGTAGCTATTAGACCATTATCAGAGTCAATATATTTCATGTACAAAATAAACTACTCACCTAAATAAAAATCACCTATTTCAAGGTAATATAAGTGTGTATATGGAAGAAAAAAAAGTCAACTGAGTACCAGAGTATAAGTTTGAGCAGCTATTAGACTATTATCAGAGTCAATAAATTTCATGTATAAAATGATCTACTCACTTGAACAAAAATCATATACTTCAAGTTATAAATATAAGTACATATGTAGGAAAAGAAAGAGTAAACATACCTAAGTCCCAGAGTACAAAGTTTGAGTAGCTGTCATATACTATTTCTCCCAACTCCTGACCTACTCCGACATCTCCGCACAACTCCTAGAGTCTCCGTACAACTCCATGATCTCTGCTTACTCTGATGTTACTCTGATGTTTTACCCCTTTTGTACTAGTTCTGATTTGTAAGTACTTTCCTGTGTTCGCTTAGGAGCACAGCTCCAGCATTCATACATATTCGATTCCCTCCGGTTACTTGTTCTCCGTCTTACTCAGTCTTACTTAGCCCTTACATAGCTTTAGGAATGTCTGCATTTCTCCAAGTATATATATATTGTAGTTACTTCCCTGTAACTTTAGCTTGATTATCAACTTAGACATATTATAATTCCTCTCTAATCTTGTCACTCTTTACTCTGAACTCCCTCTGAACTCCTCTGAACTCCATCTCTGAAATATTAGAACATGACACTAGCAAGGGGGCAGCACATAAGCTGAATCTGATGTCTTTCTCCTGACCTCCAGAGCTCTAAAAGCCCCTATTTGTTGGAGTTCACACTGGAGGTCAGCATGGTCTTAACAGTAGCTATCAGAGCATTGTCAGAATAAATAGGTTTCATATATATAAATTTTGATTCACTCACTTGAACAGCTTGAAAAATCATCTATTCCAAGGTGTAATAAAATTATATTAAATTCCTGTAGTCTATAAGGTAAAAATCAATGTTGAGTGAGATATAAGCATTTCCAGGTTTCATATTACTTTTTGACATTCAAATATTGATTTTATGAAACAATCAAACCTTTACAGGCTTAAGTTATTTGTAGCAGGACAATAGAAAGTGGGTCAAGGGGTCTAGAGGTTTGGGAAAACTCCAGAGAGGACAAGACTAGGTCCTTCTACAAGCTGGAAGAGTCCCTTATATACTATTCTACTATTTGTACAAGTAATAAATCTAGAGATATGCTATGCTATGGGACAAGGATTAAGATGGGTGTATAGGGTGCATATGTCTACAGTCATAGATAGGCCAGAGCTAGTCATATTGAATTAACATGAGTCAGACTAGAGTAGATGGGTAGTCATGAAACATACATGTATAGAATGGACTAAGACTCATTGAGTTGTAAATAGAGTCAAATATAGCTTACATAAGCATGTAGAGTCAAATATAGGGTTAGATATATCTTTATATAAGTATCTAGAATTGAGAATAGACCTATAATAGGCTTAAATGGCTATAAGAGAAGAGGAATACTATAGGGTGAGATTTATAATAAGCCTATAGAGTCAAATATAGGCTTGACAATATCAGGCTCAAATAGCCATAAGATGTAACAATTGGAGTCTTATTATGATAGTACTGATGTGTAGGTGTACTGGTAGTTTTTTAGAGTGTTAATCATGGTGATGGTGATTGTAACATTTTGAGTGATATATAGGTCAAATAAATTCTAGAAATATGAAAAAACCACTAAATATTTCCTGAATGGTAGTAGAGATAGGGATGGCTGTGCAGTAGTTGTAACTAGTTGCAACCAGTCTTTTACCAGTTGTCTGACTTCCTCCCAAAACCAGGCAACTACAACTGGACTGGTAAAGACTGGTTACACACAACTGACATCACTCCAGTGGTGATTAGTTGCAGTCCAGTTGTCAGTTACACTACTAGTCTACAACTAGACTTTGAAAAACTACTTGATGAATTGGATAAAGCAAGCAATGCTCTTGAAATGGAATCCCAATCATCCTCATATTCTGCACTACAAATGAACTACTCATTTTGAAAGTGGCTAGAGATCTAGAAGGAGGAGCTTAACACTAAATGAGCTAATGGTGAGGCCCAATTCAAGTATCAGCAGGAGCTCAAATTACTGGATCTCAGATTAAAGAAGATGGAGGGACTCATGAGTCATATTGACTAGCTGGAATACACATAAGTGATGCAATGGTTGGATCTAGACTGAAGGTTTAGATCTGTCTCTATGATGAGTTAAAAATGAATAGTGTTTTAGAGATAATAATGGTATAACCATTTTAAGTAATGCTTATGGAACATGCATCAGTCACTAATAGGTATATGAAAGATGAAGTTTATATGAGAAACACCTATATTTTCAATATATCCATGATCTAGAGAAGAAATGAAAGAAAAGTCAAAGGCACTATGAATCCTCTTGAATTTGGACAGCTTCACAACATCAGTCAGCTCTTGATGATCTGGCAAACATCTATAATAATGTCATTAGCAAACTAATCCTTTTTAATGGCCAGCATTTGACTGAGCCACATGCTATGATAGTCTGGGACAATCTAGAACTTCCTGTGTGTGCACAACACTATACAGAGTTTACAAAATATGATACATGATATGCAATGACTGAAATACAACTAGCCCAAAACTATGTCAAGAGTGAGGGCAGATTAATTAGGGAGCACTAAAGCCATAAAGCATAGTTGAATATGAGAACAGTAGAAAAAGAAACAATCATGAAACTTGAAGTATAAGAAAGAACAAGAAAAGAAAAGAAATAACATACCTTTTGAATTACTAATATGACATGGCAAATACATTTTTTGGATTACATGTTTATAAACTGTTGAGTATCTACTCTATCTATGGACAGATGGACATGGCTGATGAGTTTATCTGTGCATCACTTTGGGCATTTTTGAGCAAGATCCAATGAGTTGTAGAATGAGGGAGTTGTAGTGAATACATGCAAAAAATGATTCTATTACTCCAAACCTTCAGAAGCAAGTAGCCCCTCTATACTGCTATGCAGTCCTGACCCTATTCTAACATCCAACAATGGCTGTGATGCAAGTTAACAAATGGTAGTCTCACAGTCGAATTTCAATGCACAGCTTTGGGCACTGGGCTTGGAAATGGTGTGCCAGATCCACCCAAGCGCCCATTGTGGGTGGTTCTGGGTTTGGACACCCTGAGAAGTGGATTGGTATACTGCTGTCTAGTGTGCCAGTCATGTCATATCTGACTCCTGGCACACTTGTCATTGCAAATTGAGCTATCATTAGCAATACAAGTACTGTTGGGTGGCATCAGTGGAGATCATGAAGAGGTTGAAGGCAGGAAGGACATCATCATCAGACACCCAGGTTCATTCTTGGATGCTTGTGCAGAATGAGAAGACACAGACAAATCTTGACAAAGCATTGCTCTTGGCACCATGCCAGCCTGGTTTGTCATATTCATTGGGCCCAGCTCAGTGCTCAGAGGGCTACTCAACATCTCATCTTGTTGGTGATTGACCTGATGTGACAAATAGACAGGCAGTAGGGCAACACCACAAAGCAGAGAGTCCAATTAGTTGCAGCTTGCAATGCTATGGTGCTGCCATGCAAGGGAGCACTAGTGAATGGGTATTAGGGGATTAGCCATGTGTGATGAAGGGCTGAGATTGGATGTTCCTGCATCACTGGATGTTAGTTTTTGCTATATTCATGCTACACTTGTGCATTGGATCACTATCAACAGCATGAACGACATGCATCACGCAGCATAATTGAGTAAGTTGTACATATGTATCAGCAAGAGTGCCAAGCATTGTAGCACACTCACACAGTGTGGCACGATCTGTGCACTGAGAGGCTCAGACTGCACACATGTCAAATTTCTAAATTCATGCAAAAACCGTGATATTCTAAGGGTTGTATTGTCTGGAATATATACTGTATGTGTGTTGGGTTGAGGATACATCATGTGAATATTGGGTTGTACTCCACTTCTCCCATAAACATTTCTGTGTGGGGTATGAAGTTAGTATTGGGTGGTTGTAACAGATACAACTTAAACATGTGGTTGTACTCCTCTCAAGGGGAGCATTTCACTCCTTACTGTGTCTCTGATGTGACTGTTCAACATCATTTGTCATATGGAGTCATTGAGTGGATGGTCCATAAATGTGTAGCTGGTGTCTGACCAGTTGAAGATCAATAGGTCGATTTAACCTACTAAGTGTACACCTTTCAAAACCCACTGAATACCAGAAGCTCAGGAAGTTAGCTGAACCAGTGACGACCATTGTTGCAATTGCAAGCGCTCTCATCCACCCTGTCACAAAAATCAGATAATGTACTGCCCTAGTGTTGCTGGTGGGCCAGGGACAGATAAGTGCCCAACTGTGGTACTGATGTGCTACTCTGTCTGCCATACCTGTTCCAAGTTTTCATACACCTATGTGCATCCCCCAGTCATGGTTGCATCCATCCAAGACGCTCTCTTGCACATGAACAACAAGGCGCAGCAGCCTCAGGACCTGTTATGTATAATTTGCCAATATTCCTCACTAAGAAGCAAGGAGGTAGAAAGTAGTTCCTTAGAATCATGTTTTGAAATATTAGAAGGATTGTGTTGTAAATTGATTTTGGTTCATTTTTGCGCTTGACACTGCAAGGCACCCTAATGTATGCAGCCATGGCCATGCACAGCAGAGGTATCAAAAAGTACTACTCTATATAGCTGAGATGTGATATGGGACCAAGCATCTGAGGTACTGGCTATCCACTCAGTACAACAATGATATTGAAATATGTCAAATTGTCTTTGACAGCGAACCTCAGGAGTTGCATAATGCCTCCTTCCCTTGACGGTTTCCCTCCATGGGTTCACAAGCAATTTTTTGTCTGGTATTTCAGTGATGTACCCAGCTGATTGCATATGATATGGCCACAGGCTGAGAACCCATTTCCTTGCCTGGACCTTGAGAAAGAGGGCTACTATCTCCTGGATTGCAAACCAAACAACTGCCAAAGAAATGTAAAGCATTCTCAAACAGTTCAATTTGGGCTCAAAGCTTGACTATGAGTCGTCTGTTCTGTATGTATAATGGTTGTGTATGTGTGGGCAGTTCTGTTATGTGATTTTTTTGCCACCACAAACTTTTGAATGGCATTATAGGTCAGGTCAGATGAACCAATGCACCAAAAATTACAGAGCCCAATTACATATTAAATGGGTGATTTCAATGGGCTTGGGGAGGATATTTTGCATTGTGATATTGAGCTGGACAAGTATCCTAAAGTGGCCTGGTATGCGTGGAGAACTGAGGGTATGCAGATAATCTTCATCATTTTCATGAGTTATGTATGGTGAGCATACTGCACTCAATCCTGATATGTTATTTTTGCGGGGCATTTTCCCATTCATGGTAGCTGAGCTGTGAACGGAAGGGCAAAACAGCAAGGTAGTTCTTCATATCAAATATCACAACCTCGAATTCTTCTTCTGACTCTTATAGCTTACAAGTGTCCATTGATATGAACATTTTTACTCATGAGCACTGGAGAGATGAGATGGACAGGACCAAGCAGACAGATAACTCAAACAATATAGGTGTGGTGGTAGATCATTCCTCAGTCAACCAGCTCACATTCTCTAATAGCAACATACCAACCATCGCTGCCCCCAATGACTGAAGACTTCCTACTTTGAGTTTCTAGGAATCCAGTAATTCTGAAGTACTATTTTGGTTGCAGCTATCTGATATGGGTGACAGCGAACAAAGGTACAGCATGATGCATGGTCAGCCAGTGGTGCTGCTGATGTTTTACATGTGGCAAGCATGATATTCCCCACACATAGTTTTTGGTGTCTATCTCACCCTACTTCTGCAAATGTGAGCCTCTCATGAAAGGGCTACACAAACTTGGTAAATACCTTGCCAAGGATGCCGAGAACAAAGGCAAGAACTCTGAGGAAATCTGATTACCCATGAAATCTTTCCGGGTATTTTGAAGGATATGCATCACCACCACATCTCAATAGAGGGCAACAGATCAATGCCCGAAGAAATTCAGTGGGCAAGAACAATGTACGATGAATTACTATGGTATGGTGTAGCATATTATATCAGCATCCTAGATGTTCCAAAAAGGAAAACACAAATACAAACAAAAAATAGGTCTGTGAATCAGCAGAGTCACAGGCATCAGGTGCCAAGAGAACTTGTGACTCTTCATGAAAAAAGTAGTCATTTCCTTTCATCCATATGTGTATCATTTCTTGCATATTGATCTTGCCATAATCCTTTATGACTGTATGAATGGTTCTGATTTCCAGTCAACTCAACAGCTTAACTCCTACTCTAAGACTTATAAGTGCTAGCATATATTGGCTCATATAATGACTCTTAAAGGAAAACTTGAGGTTAGAAGCCTGTTATAAAATGGCATAAATAAATAAAAGCATGATAGGGTGTATGGTCAGGCTATGATTCATTGATTCAGATTCATTAATGCATTGTTCTGCTCTGTTGTAAAAATGATGTGATTGCACTACAATTGGAATTCGCAACAGGCATAGGCCATAAGTTATGAGCACCATCTTTCTTTCTTTGAGTGGTGCCAGACCAGCACTGAAGGTGAACCAAAAGTGCATTCATACTCCCTTCACCAAGTTATTTGACATGTGCATCACTTGTCTTTAATACAGCCAAATTTTGTCAAACATGGGCATTTTGTTAACACTAGTGTAGTACACCTAAGCTGGAGGCAAGATAAACTGCAAAGGCTGTCTGAAGTGATGATAGAGGTATTGAGTTATTTGTTGTTAGGCCTGTTATATGTTCATGGTCAGCAGTGGCAGCTAGTGTGCTAAAGCTGAATCCAACAAGGCTGCAAGCCTGCATGAGCCCAAGACCTACTTGTCATGCTACAAGTGGTTCCACATAGGTACCCCCTGGTACTATTTGCCTCAAAAGGTATCGGAGAACCTCATGAAGCTTGACAAAGTGTCAGTGTGCGATGACCAAGTGATTATAGTAGGTAGTCAAGACAGTTGATAAGAACTTACCTGAGAGTCCCCACCATCCATCCCCACTGTCCTATCAGCCCCAGACTGCACATGAGTTGACATGAATACAATCTTATGAGACAATGAATGTATTGTTGCAAGGATTGAGCACATGCTCCTCAGGTTGTTGAAGACATGAAGATCATAGGTTGGGAGGTGAATACATTTGGTTGCTACAGAAGGCTTACTATTGTTGAACTCCCTGCACCACAGCAGCACATGAACATACCAGCTGTTCAATTGAGGTTGTTCTCAGGATAAATTCAATTTCTGCTTTGACCATTGGGGAAAGTTTGTGGAAACAATAAATAATTGTCTTTGGTGAGTAGACACCAAGTATCCATCCATTCACTTCATCACCTCATTGAATTGTCCCCCAATATATGGTTCAAGGGCTCTCTAGAGAGCACTTGCATGTAAATCTGGCTACTTATGCCTCTACATTACATGAAGGACAGGCCCTTTCTCAAGGAATAGGAATCAGCATACTGAAAGGTCATTGAATAGGGCAAAGAAATATGGGGAGGCACGATGGAGTTGGAAATCACTTGGTGAACATTGGAATGTGGAATGGTAGAATGATGTATTATTTTGCTGTTTCATTATGGGCTTGAAGTCTCACTGCATGTTTCTATCAGCCATGAATCATAAGATGAGTAATGATGCCTGGTTAGTGATCCCTAAACTTTCCAAGCAGGGAATTCAAATGGTCTGTAAGTGGTAGAACTGCAGAAGTATGAAAGTCTACAGAAGAGAGCCTCTATCGTGCATCTCTTGGACTGGCAAGTTCTGGACTTCCAACTCAAAATTCCCACAATGAACCAGTTGACAATCGTCTACATAATGTCAACAACGATGTAAATCCACAGGGCTCAATCCACAGGGCTCACCTGTACCCCCACACTTCTGGTCTGGTTTGAGGCACTAACTCCCTGGTCTGGACAGTCGACTCTGTTGGTTGCCACATTAGAAGATCAGGAAATAGAGGCACTTGATGTCAAGATTACTTTTCTATTTGGCAAACTCAATGTGAAGACTTATATATGGTTTAATCTGAGGGTTTCATTTACAAATGTCAGAAAACTAAGGTTTGTAAATTGTGAAAGGCCATCTATGATGGTCTTAAGCAAGCAGCCCTTCAATGGAATAAAATGCTACATGCTTCTCTCATCAAATTTGAATTTAAGAGATGTCATGCCAATCTAGGCATATATTATAAATTCATTGGCAAGCATATTATTGTTCTTGTCTTTTATGTTGATGTTACTCTTTCTATAGACAGTGATAGGTCACTTGTCCTCACTCATGAAAAACACTTCATGGATCATTGAGAATATATAGGAATAAGGATTACCAGAGATCACTATCACATTTAGTCATAGATTTTCATGAATATTTAGTTGACTCATGGCACATTTCTATTCTATCTTACCTTTTTTTATTTAAAAAGAGACTACTTTGTGTACAGCACATATACATATATAAACAATCTTGTATGTATAATACATAAGGAGAACTCCCTTCTATTACTCTTCTTAACTTGAATTACTACCTTGTTCTTTGAGTCCTCTGCAGTTCCTCTACTACTGCTCAAGTCCTATCTCACGTTGCTCAGCTCTATAGATAGTCACTATGAGTTTCCCACAGTACATTCTGCTGCTGAAGAGACCTCCGTACCCAGACATTATAGGCTGGTTACAAATGAGAAAGTACATTCTTCAAAGTACCTTGCACTCACAAATGACCCGTTGTATAATATAGACCAGACTCTAGGTACTTTACCTTGAATTGCCTAACAATCCAATCAAGCTCATGTTACTTAATATGTAAAGACATGTGATCCTGTACTGCTTCATATAGTTACAAATATTCCTGGGAATTCCTAAAACTCTTGCCAGCTCAATTAGTTTGATGTTTTATGAGGGTGAGATTGTCTCCTTGAGGTAAGTGAGATCAATAGATTTCCATGGACAGTGCCTGTTGTGAACAATGCTATTAAATAGACTGTGGTCTCTGAACATTATGGTCTGCCCTACAACAGTTCAATACAGATTAACATATGTAGGAAAAATCTATAATGTACTGGTCTCATATATTGTTGCTGTACTGAGATGAGAGAGTGAAGTTGAAAGGGCACTAAGCTGGGCACTCATCTTTTGGGCTATCAAGTAAGGGTCCTGTTCTATCACTTCAAGAAGTGACAGTACCTCATTCTGAATTGTAATAAGATAGACCTATATCTGAAGTAGATTCACCTTGCCTTGATCCAGGATGTGTAGGGCATTCAAGTAGATATTGTTTAAAACATTACTTGCAGTGATAATATTTGGAGGTAACTCACTTTCAAATTCTGGTAGTGGGCAAACACTTGACAGTGCCATTCATGAAGAGACCATTAATGGGGATACTTTGAAGTCTGGATTGTGTTGAGTGGGAAAGTGATGATGTGCTGTGAAACTAATAGTCCAACATTGCACATCACCCACCCACTTTGTATTTGTACATTCTGACTCACCACCTCTTTCAACAAGATGCCCTTCAATATTTTCTACCCTTCCCAACTTATCTTCTCCATAAGGATTCCAATGTCTGCAATCACAGGCCAAGTTACTAGTGTTTGACATTCTATCTACTACTTTCTGGCTGGCACCCACATTTTTTGTGTGCTATTTCTGAGCCAATGATTATAGACATGGTCATTATCATCAATGATCCCTTTCAAAGCCTTGAAAGCAAAAGAGAAAGAAATCTAGATACAGTAAATGAAACCAATCTCCATCAAGGCATAAGAAATATGAGGGGATCAGACGAAGGCGCTGAGGCCTCAGGAGCATACCATTATACATCAGACCTCGAGGCTGTCAGCACATGGGAGGCTGACCTGTGCAGCTAACAGCACTTTTTCTTATAAGCTTTTTCAAGATTTAAACGCTGAAAGAGATGCACTGTGTGTGGCCAACCTTGGGCCCAAACCCCACCCAGACAAACAAACAACCAAACTGGCCATTTGCCAGATGCCCTCCAGAAAATGCATGACTCTATAGGACACAAAACATGCCAATCTGATGCCCTCTAAATTTAGTAAATGAGATTTGTATTATGTTGTAATGAAATACATACCAACAAGAGTTGACTGGCAGGTGGCAGCCCAATGCTATGGACATAGTGCCATGTCCACAAGTAGGCAGAATTCTGCATCCTGACCAAGGAATTGCCAAGACCCTAGTATTGATCTTTGTACGTCACTTGCTCATAGATGATTGGTTCAAGCCACATCTATGCCAACCATGTGTATGTTCTGCTCCTGCCAACCTGGGCATGCTTTTTCCCAATCATTAACTGCCAAAGTCAACAGCATTGGGTTCAGTGTGGGTGCGCATGGGGCTGGCTCAAACCTGAGATATAACCACACAGACTGCTGTCTTCACATGTGAAGTAGCTGAAAGTGAACTGATGTGAATCCGCATGCTTCATTGGTTGAAGCATGGAAGTCATCTATCTCATTTACCTGGGCAGGGGGAATGAAGTTGGCCAAAGGAGAGGTGTGGTTACCTTGATAAGCTGCTGTATGGCACCCCTCAGACGAGAGGAGTATGCTGTATTATTGGGAGATGACAGAAGGTTTATTGTGTGTCCTCCTATCTTCTGTGTAGCGACAACAATGATCTCTAAGCTGGTAGTATAAGCAGCCATGCCAACTTTGCCCATCTGCTACCGCAATATCCGAAGAATTGATACTGTCTTATTTTGTCAGCCACATGCATGTTTTCTAGTAGAGCCGCCAGATGAAGCCATCATGAAGGCACTCACAGGGAGGTGTTTCCTGTCCTAACTCGGCTGGTTATGCCACCTCTTTGCATCACAAGGAGGGCAAAAGAAGTCATTGCTGGGTGGTGCTGTCTCAGTCTCAGTGCCAAACATCATGGCCTGCTCCACACCAGTATTCCTTTGCAATGACGAGGAGCTTGGATGGCTCACATCGCAGACCTGAGTTTTATGGTTGCATTGGCAAGTGAGCTACTGATAACATGTTAGTACATAATTCAAGACGGCTAACATGACAGAAATTTATACCTATCAAGAAACAGCTCGAATCAACAACTCTAAACTAAGAAATCACTTTTTTTGCCTATGTTTTCATAACTCACATGGTATTATCAAGAAGATAGCCTGACAAGAAGTTTAGAAAGATGCAAACAGCCTACTTGTCAGTTTCCATGTAATCAACAGAATTGTTGGTTACCATACTCTTCAAAGGGGATTGGTCAGGTGATTCTTCCTCTGCTTTACACTTGCCTTCTGCTGGGGCCTTTCCTTTACCGTTCTTGTCCGTGCATGTTGCTGGAATGAAATGGCGGTATCACATGTCTGGTCCTCAAATTCACCTATACGGGGAATAGGGTAGGGAACATGCCAGGCTCCTGGGAGACCAGGGTCATGATCCCTTTCAGATCATAAGGTCGCTAGCTGGGACCCTTGGGACTGGTCAAGATACTCTTGTCTTCCATATCAGTCGTCAGAACCACTCACCAGAACATGCAAGCAATTCTGGTGAACTTCTCGAGTGGTGTGTCAGCCTGGGTCGATATTGTGGATATCAGTGGCAAAGCAGCAAGACTCTATATACTCAATGGTGGCATACAATCTCAAACATTGGAAAACTACAGCTGTACAACAGCATCTGTGGCATATGTCATGTGGCCTATCACACTTTGGACCCACTGTTGACTTAAGGGAGAATGCAATTCAAGTTGGACGATGAAAAATGCCAGTTCAGTATGGTTGACAAACTGTTCCAACAATTCCTAAAGGAAATCGACCCAGAAAGGAATCATCTTTCTCACCATTCAAGTGAGCATTTTATGAATACTTTGCCCCAAAAAGTCTAAGATTATACCACAGAATAAGCAAGAGAAAGTCAAGATGAAGAGGATGACATGTGGGCACAAGTAGGAGAAGAACTGGATATTGGACAAAATCACAGCAAGTGCATGTAAATCTTGTTAAAAATGTTGATGAAGCAACAGAATGCCCACATCTTATACTGCAACTGCTCTCTGTACAGAACAGCTCTCTGACTCACCAGTATGTTTGGTTTGGATACAGAGGTATAACATTCCAATTACAGTTGCAGTTCATCAACTCCATGTCGGCGTTCCCTGAGAAAACTGCCAGGATCCAGTGGAAGGGAGGATTGAACACATATATGCCGCTTGTAGGTGGGAATTTTCCACCTTTCTGATTTAAATCATTTTAAAAAAATGGATTTTCACTCCTCACTTTATAAGATGTTGGAGGGAACATAGTGAGAGACTTGGCAAGCCACCCATCCCTTGAATAAGATGATCTGGCCGGAAAAATGTGGTTCTGGCTCAGATGCCTTTTGTATGGACTCCGGAGTTAGTCATGAAGATCACACTTGATCATGGCTGCACAATGTAGGATGTAAGGATGCATATTGGTCATAGTACAGGGATGGCACCTGAGATGAACCTCAGGTTCTTGAAGACTTTAAAGGCTTCGCATTTTGGAGGCCTCATGATGCACTACCAATGGCTTGATTTATGCCTCATGGCAAAAAACAAA
Source organism: Tylopilus cf. pernanus (assembly GCA_038090575.1). Classification (NCBI taxonomy): domain Eukaryota; kingdom Fungi; phylum Basidiomycota; class Agaricomycetes; order Boletales; family Boletaceae; genus Tylopilus; species Tylopilus cf. pernanus. Next base: position 4,126 of record JBBPMZ010000120.1, on the reverse strand, counting down.
TACAAATGAAAAGGAGCACAAGCACCCTACACTGGAACCATGGTGGAATTCATTGACCTAAAATCTTGGCACAGGTGCACCAACATTCACAAGACTGCTGCTTGACTTCAACATCGCATGAGAACACACACTTTATCTCAGGTTCATCAAGGCAGCGAGGATAAAGAACGATCTGGACCCTCTGAGGAGATGGAGTACCAAGAAGACGTATGATACCACAGGTGGTAAGGACCAGAAACCTGGACTTTGCAGGGCTGGAGGCTGGTTATGCATCCAGGATATCTGATACACCTGCATCATGACTGTTGTGGTATGGGAACCTATGTTATCAGAAATATTGGATGCAAGATTTGGGCAGTGGTGTGCCCCAAGCGTGGCATTTGTCCAAGTTCATTGAAGGAGCTGCACTAGCACTTGCATGCAGTGATGGAAATGTCGACAGAATGCAAGTTTGTGAATACCAACATTGCCACAGTCTGTCATGAAGAAGGTGACATCATGTAAGTGTGTTTAGACATTGGGGTTCATTGAATTTAATGCTGTATTATGCTCCCAGCCCCATGAAGTATGCCAACCAAGTCTCACCATTTCCATCATTCATTCCAGGTTCTTTTACCACATTTGCAGACAGTTTCAGTTACCCTTGGTTCCTCTGCAACAGCACTGCATTGGATGTTGCTGCTGCTTCTGCCTCTTTGAGAGACACTAGGTAGTCTCATTATTATCTGATCATTGCGTCACAAATAAGCAGGACTTGCCACCATAGGTTTTCTTTTCTTACCTTAGGGAGGAAATCCACTAGACTGTAGCCAGGCACCTTGTGTTTAATTCCATAGAGACCACAGAGGAGTCATGCAAGTTGTGCTATGCTGTCAAAACCTTCAGGTTGACACATATAGACCTCTATCATAGGTCTATCTGGCTATGTAGAAAGGCACCAGTGACATCATCTTGTCTGTGAAACCAGCCATAAGATGCAATAATATGGAGGATGATTTGGAGGGAGTCAAGATGGACCATGGGCACAAATGTGTCTGTGAAGTCGTCGATACCAAGGATTTGTGAAAATCCTTGTGCTATGAGTTGAGCTTTATAATGTAGGATTTCACCCCCTAGGCCAAATTTGAGTGTATAAGTACATTGATTTCCAATCAGTTTGCAGCCATCAGGGATATCATTGATGAGCATCCATATTCCTTGGCCCTGGAGCATTGCAGTCTCCTCTTTCATTGCATCCCACCATTTTTCTGAGTCTGGGCTATTTATTGCTTCTTGGAAGTTGGTGGGTACAGTTGCATGTGTAAAATGCATGTTCATGGGCTTCAGGCTAAAAAGATTTGGACATTAGCATCTTTGAGCATTGCAAGGGCATGCTCATGTGTTGTGCAATTGAACCATTCTGCAACACCATTTTGTTGTGGCATCTGAGAGGCAGATAGCTCATGAGTAATCCCTTTTGACTTGAACCATTTCATGAGGTTCTTCTATATGAATTCACCCTTTTGGTCAGAGCAGATGATCTTCACCTTTTAGTCATGGGAGGTTTCAAGTTGGGTGTAAAGGCGGTAAAAGCTAATTTAATGGTACAGATATGGGTTGTAGATGAGTGTGTCAGAGGATGTAGGGTGAACATGTATGAGAGGGTTTCCTCAGATGCATGGGATGTGTCATCCTCAGAGTCTGATGATGCACCAGTGACAGCCTGGTTTGTTTTGTGCCAGCCTTTGCATTGTCGCAGCTCATGTTCCTATCCTTTTTATCCTCCTTTGACTCCTTATCTCTCTTTCCCTTCTTTTTCCTCTGTGGACCTTGCCCAAATTTTATACCACCCTGTAGCAATCCTTCATCCAGTGACCCAATATGTGGCAATTATCACAGTAAGGCTCATTGGGTATGAGTGTACAGCTACAGCCATCTTTCAACTTTGGATTGTTTCCTCCTCATTGGAATGTGGCTTAGTATGCTGCTGTACCTCTGCCTGGTTTGTGCAAATATCATATTTGTCTTTGATGTGTCACTTGACTTCACCAGGTGTATAATGTGATAGTAATCCAGCAAACAGATAGTTCCAGGTGGATGGCATGAAGATGTACAGGAAGCATGTGAAGAGGTTGTTGTCAATGTCTTGTTGCATAAGGATTAAGTCATGTTGATAGTATTTCATTTTTGCAATGTGGGCAGTAAGGTTCTCACCATCTGTGTATTTTATTATGGCCTGCAAAGAGGCAAAGTGTCCCAGTTGAGCAATGACTTCCTCTGTCATATTCAACATGAGGATAATTTGAATGGTAGTGTCTGCTTTGGTCCAGCATTGGCATACTTTTGCTGTGTCTTTATAGGACATAAATATGGTGCTATCACAGTATCCAAAGAGGTCTAGTATTGAGGGCAGATTTTAGTGTGCTCATCCATGGGATGTTTGTCAGCTTTGAGTTTGTGCACAGTGTAGCTGGTATAGCCCCAAATGCTTTCAAGATGGATTAATGGTACCTTTTAGTATCCAATGCATCTTGTTGGTATTGTCATCTGACAATTTGTCAACATATGCTTTTCTGTGCTGCCAGGGTTTCATGTCCAGGTCAAGGTCCTCAGTATCAGGGGTAGGCATCAGGTCTGGAGATGCCAGGCCTGCTTGGTGTGGTTGCCTTGGGTTTAGAGTGTTCAGACATGGTGTGGTGCAGGTGAGTTTTGTTATGGGTCTTGTTTTGGGTGCAGGTGATAACAGAGTGTGTCAATGGCTGTTACACAATGTCTAAAATAGGTTTTCTGGCTCAGAGGCAATGGCCAGGGCTCATAACCTGAAAGTGGGTGGATACAACTGGAGCTAGACAAATAGATGGTTAGTCCCTCAGTTTTGTATGGCAAAGACTATGTATTATGTACTTAGACAAATGGTCAGTCAGTCCTGTAGTTTGTCAGTATAGTATTACAGTGCTATGGAAATATATGACTTACCATCAGTTTCATATGGTGAAGACTGAGAGAAGAGTCATGTCTATGGTATGTTAACTCTAGTGTGGCTGTGTGATTACTAATCATATCCATGTGTCATACTGTATCTATTGTAGTGTCTAACATGGGTATGGGTAGACTCGGATCCATACCCATGACAAACCCATACCCAACCCATAGATTTGTGGGTATTATCTCAGTGACCCCTAGGATACTTTTGGCCTACTAAAGACAATGATTTCATATAGTTACTGCTCTACTACCCACTCTATATCACACATTACAGGCATATAGTAGTAACTAGATAGTGTTCTATATGATTTTGAATGCCTTTTGTATACATAGATTGTCAATTTTGAACAAAACCATGGCATGAATAACCCACCATTGGGTTTACCCAATCTATAGTGTACTCTTACTGATCCACAGATATCTCATACCCACAGCATGGGTCTTGGTAAATCCAGGGTATGGGTATGGATATGACCTCCAATACCCTGGGGTATACCTACACAGATGCCTAGGTCTTCTCATCTTCCAAGGCTAGAGGTTCTTTCTATTAGTACTGGTAATTCAGTTTCAACAAAGTAACCACCTTTCTTGCCTTTTAAGCAAGATAGGACAGCATAAGCTCTGTTCTTGCCATGTGGCATTTTATCACCATCTTCATCTGTGGTTGCAAAATGTTTTTGGGTTGCAATCCATCCATGCTTTCATCTTAGTACACTATTCTTCAAACTTGACTTGTAAACCATCATAGTTTCTAGGTTCTGTGAAGAAAGATCCCCCTACTGTTGATCTGATTTAATCTCATCTTTATCCTACCAATATGACTGCAAAAATTTCAAAGCAATACTGGAATACTCTGGTTAATGGATTTAATTAATTACAAGACGAAGTCAATTTTGAAAATGGCAGAATACACACTTCAGATGACCCCCTTTTGGGGTCTCTTAGACACATCTTTTGGTAGTAAAAGATGTGTCTAATAGACCCTTTTTCTGTGTGATGACACGAACATTTTTTGATACCTCAGGAGGATGTGATAGAATGTAATATAGACTTATTTGGCAAGTATCTGCTCTTGGCAGGAACAACTTTGTGTCACACAAAAAACTATTGTGACACAATCATATCAAATATAAACAAATATATCATTTTGAGATATATAAAC
>JBBPMZ010000119.1:0-24267 GCA_038090575.1 Tylopilus cf. pernanus | reverse complement strand
GGTGTCTAGTCTTGTATTTCCCACCATAAGATTACCTTGCCTCCTACCCTCTTAGTAAAGATTGATTTTTCTAGCCTCAAGAACACTAGTTAAAAATAAGAACACACCTGTTCCCACTATTATTGAACCCTCTGAAGATGATGGTGATGTTTCCCAGATCTAATAAAATCAGCTGAGTGAAAGGTATCACTCTCACCCCATAAACTATACATGTTTGCACATATTACTATAGAGCAGGTTTAATATCTTTCCCAGGTCTATTTCATCTCTAGAACCATCTTAGAAAGGTGTTGAAGGTGTCTAGCCTTGTATTTCCCACCATAAGATTACCTTGCCTCCCACTCTCTCAGTAAAGATTGATTTTTCTAGCCTCAAGAACACTAGTTAAAAATAAGGATACACCTGTCCCCACCAGTATTGAACCCTCTGAAGACGATGGTAACATTTTCCAAGTCCAATAAAATCACCTGAGCAAATCTCACAACCTTCTCCCCCTCCTACTAGTGCTAGTCATGCTATGCTATATTAAAACAGCATGCCAAACTTATTCCAGCATTTTTCCTGGGGGTTTTCAAACCCTCTGAGTCCATTGGAGACATCCAGAAGCCCTGAAAAAATCATCTTCATATCGGTTTTGCACTCATACCTCAAATCACCTTGTTTGATTTTTATCTCCACAACCTGACCGCCAATTTCCTTGAAAAGGGGACCAAATTGATCATATAAATGGGGTCTTATTTATGGTATACTTTTGCAAAGGTTCTGACGGTTTTGATTTTGAATCTTAATTCCAGGATGACCATATAAATCAGCTGAGTGAAAAGTATCACTCTCACCCCATAAACTATACATGTTTGCACATATTACTGTAGAGCAGGTTAAATGTCTTTCCCAGGTCTATTTCATCTCTAGAACCATCTTAGAAAGTGTTGAAGGTGTTTAGCCTTGTATTTCCCACCATAAGATTACCTTGCCTCCTACCCTCTCAGTAAAGATTGATTTTTCTAGCCTCAAGAACACTAGTTAAAAATAAGGATACACCTGTCCCTACCAGTATTGAACCCTCTGAAGACGATGGTAATGTTTTCCAAGCCCAATAAAATCATCTAAGCGAACCCCACAACCTTCTCCCTCTCCTACTGGTGCTAGTCATGCTATGCTATATCAAAATGGTATGCCAAACTTATTCCAGCATTTTTCCTGGGGGTTTTCAAACCCTCTGAGTCCATTGGAGACATCCAGAAGTCCTGAAAAAATTGTCTTCATATCGGTTTTGCACTCATACCTCAAATCACCTTGTTTGATTTTTATCTCCACAACCCAACCGCCAATTTCCTCGAAAAGGGGATCAAATTGATCGTATGAATGGGCTCTTATTTATGGTATACTTTTGCAAAGGTTCTGACGGTTTTGATTTTAAATCTTAATTCCAGGATGACCATATAAATCGACTCCGTTCTTGCCTTTGCCTCTCAGGGAATATGGTACCCTTCAAGGGAGTTCTAGCGAATTGCTGGCTACCTTAATTGGGCCTGATGTTCATTCACTTCTACGCCTAGCTGGAAAGGACGCCAATCGGGGCTGATCGAAACCTTGAGCGTGAATTCCGTTGAATTACATATCATCCCATCAAATCTGAGGGGATTTTAACTCTGCAGGCCTATCGCGGAACTTCAGGTCAGTAAATGCACCTGGTGGTTCGTCACATCGATACAGAACTGGGCGAGTACAGGCAAAGCAGACACGTATCTAATAGGCATCCGTGAAATTGCCATGACGATGTAATACGTCGGCTATAACAATGTGGACGTTAGCATATCAACAAAACCGCTCATTCTCTCTGCCCCTTAGTGAGTCGTCCGAACGTGTCGAGGAGGTGGGGGGAAGGGGGATACGCATGCCAGAATGCTGACGGAAGATCCGGGGACAGGTTGGCTACCAAGTCGGCCACGTCCTCTTGTTTCACACGACAAGACTTCCAGCCGCAGAGTGCGCATTGACAGCGCATAGCCCCTTTGTCCCGGCGGAAGGTGATGTCGGATGGGACAACGTCACAGCCCCTCCCGCAAGACCTGAATTGCACTCCCCAAGCATTGAAAGGGGGGTTGTGCAATGCGATTTGCCTGGATTCAGCCTGTTGGCCGGCCGCCACTCCGCGCTCCTTGAAGATAAGGACGATTGAGGAGCATTCAAGGACGACAGGGCAGGATTTAACCGCCTTGATAAAGGCGGCCCAGATCGACGGGGGGGCAGGGTCCTTCGCCTCGGTGGCGTTGTCGATCGCCACGGCACGAACCATATTCGAAACAAACGCTCGGGCATGGGAGGGAACGAAGGTATGCGACGTGAACGCGACGACAAAGTCGAACAGCCCGCTTGGATACGACCGAATCAACATATGTCGTGGCGTGAACTGGCGGGAGGCTACTCACCCTTCTACCAGTGCGATCGCTTCGTCTCTCCTGGCAGCAATGCGGATGGCAGGTCCACCGGTCAGGAAAATTGCCCCACGCCATCCTCCACGTGAGGAAGCCCGGAGCTGGAACCAATCGTCCTCACCTACCTTCATGGTGTCTGACGCTTTGGAAATCGCGTTCTCGTTCGCTTCTGCCATGGCTACCTTCATCTCCCGACTGAGGAAGGTATCAAAAATCCCCGGAAGCGTGGTGAAAGCTGGTGTTTTGTTTGCAACGCCATACAGGAGGGCGCCGGTGACAGGGTTGGACAGACTCTGAAGAACGACGAGGACGTTGGCTGGCCAGCCGCATTTAGTTGATTTGTGAAGAAAATTGGCCACGGGGCGCAAGGCCGAGGTCGCCGCCTCGCTGCCCCCGACTTTCATCCCCACATCAGCGACAATCAGCTATTGAACCGACCCACTCTATCAGATGTCGCCATCAGAACTAAGTCTGATAACTTAGTACGTTTCCTGGCTGTGCGGCGTACTCGCTCATCAGGTCCAGTTCCACGGATTTTCGCAAATACGGGTCAACCCCACACTCGAGCGGCTTGATGTCAACAAAGACGAGGGGCCAGGTCATCTTCGCGTGTTTGCGGCCACCGCAGCCCCAAAATCCGCACTTTCAGGCGTAAGCGTCGAAGAAAATCACAGTACCTGGAAACAAATGCCTTACCTCTTTCCGTAGAGTCATTCGGGCGCAGTGGGGACAAAGGAAATCCTCCACCGCGCCTGACACAAAGTGGATGCACCCCGGCGCGTCTCTTGCTGATTGTTCACAAACGCTGGCTCTACAGCTCCTGCATCTGCGCAAGGTCTCGGCCCTGGAACCACAATAGTTGCAATACCCAGTGTCCGGCTCCAGCAGGTCTGTCGTCGCGATCCCTGGCTTATTTTCTGGAGGTCCCGGTTCACTCGTCAAAGTCAAGCTCATCGGTCAGGAGACGCACCTTCAAGTTTGCATTCGTCTACGTCCATAGCCTGGATGTCATCGGCGGGATTCCGGACGGTCCCTGAGGACACCGCTTTGCTTAATCCTGAGCGTACGGCAGAGCGGAGGGTGATTTTGTCTCGGGCACTAATTCCTTTCTTCGGGGCCATGCCGTACTTGTGCAGTCTGGTGGATGCGCGGCGTTCCTTCGTTGGCCATCGGAAATATATAATCGCGGTAGGTGGTCACATGTCAGTTCGTCATCATTCTGAAAGCGGCAAACAATAGTACATCATACGGCACAATCCTGGACCTCTTTGTTTACAAAATAAATATAAACTCCGTCAAAAATGCCTGGTACTTCCACAGAAAAGATATTGTACTTATTGTATCAGTACAAATAGAGTCTAAGTTTAGTTATAACATTAGCCGAAGCAGTAGTAGGCTCACGATCCGTGATATCTCCGAACATGAAATGCTGCCATATCATCTATCGTACGCTCCGAGTCTGCGTTTCAAAAACAGGCAGGGCCATTTTATCAACCATTTTCCATTGTAGTTGCAGGTCGGTATCAAATGTAATTTCAAGTACGTCCTCGGAGATGTCGTTTATGGGAGCTGGAAGTGGGTGACGTGTCTCACAGCGGAGAAAGAACTTAGAACTCATATACCTCCGGGTTCTCGGTTTCCGCATGATAACAACGTTTGTCATTCCTTCGAACAAATTGGGCCCCAGTTATTGGTGACATATCAGAGAGTTTGTATGTGGATGCATACGTTTCAAGGGGTCATATTACTTGGCTGGTCAGCATTGCCACCACCAATTTCAAGTTATGCCCTGTGTATCAACACTTCGAGTCCAGATTCATTTGCGAAAAACACAAAAGTGAATATTACGAGTAGTAACGCATTTACGATACACCTCCTGGGCCTCAAGACCTCGATATTTCAATAACAATGTCCGCTGCCGGTGCACTGGGGCTTCGTCGGTCTCTGCACGTGGGAACGGACAAAAATGAAAGAAAACTCAAATACCAATTCAGTTTGTCCGCTCCCGCCCCTCATACTATGTCGTATCACAATTTTGTGTTAATGACAGGCTTTTGATATGTTAAAACCACTGCATCGACTGCATATTAATTTGCGGCAACTTTGCGCTCGCCATTCACCAGCAGAAGTCACATCCAGGAAACTCCCTATGCGAAATGCCTCAGAGAGCTCCACGTGCATAGTTCCCTTGCTAATTTTCCACCTCATTGAATACCGGCTTAGCGTCGGGCATCACAGGCACGCCCGATGTGACGGTCACATTCACGTAATAACCTTGCTCCGAGGCGGTTTCGAGTGTGGCACGACGGGCGTGTTGTTACTAACTATTCCCTTGGCACATCGCCATACAGGAGTTTAACGGCCGGATTCGCGGGCCGTTTTGTTCTCGTCGACTATCGCCTTGTGGATGAGTCGTCGTGCCGGTGGAGCCTTTTAGACCTTCATCATGATACCATAATTGGCCCGCGGATTCCCTCCGCTTTGGCCCGGGCCCTGTACTCCATTATGTGACACACGGCACAATAGAATAAATTACACCCACCGTCGCCATCCCATCCGCCACGCGTCCACCCAGCCGCAGCCAACTTCACTTCAATCACTAGCATGCAGCGACTACCGGTAGAATTACACAGTCGCATCTTCACCGAATGCCTACCTGGTGACCGGTACGTCCCTCCGACAGATAGCCAGGCCCCGCTGCTTCTGGTGCAAATCTGCCGCCAATGGAGGAGTGTGGCACTCCAGACGCCCCAACTGTGGTGTTCTTTAGACTCGAGCGAAGGAGATAGTGCCGAAGAAGTAGCCATCATGTGCAAGGGCCGCGTCGATCTCTACAACCTTTGGCTGTCAAGGTCTGGAAGCCTCCCGCTCTCGCTCGCGGTCTCATTTTCAAAAGATTACCCCTCGCTGAGTGACAACTGGCTGCGAGTAGTTAATTCCTACAGCGGACGCGTCAGGCAACTCCGGGTTGTGGATGAAATTGGGGTAGACATCAGCCTTCTCGCAGGGGCCACCACTCTAAAGCACCTCTCCATCGAAGAGCGGTCAGAGGAATACACGCATAGTCATTTGCAACACCGTCCCTACCTCCAAACGCTCGTGCTTGACATGCACCATGCCTTACCGGCCGCGTTTCTTGACGGTGAATGGGCCAGGCTCACCCGCCTGGCGGTGAGGCTGCCATACGGTGCGGGCTATGAATTCCACCGACTTCTAGAGCTGCTCGACCGCTGCCCCAACCTGAAGGCCTTGTCCTTTAGCCCTATTACCTTCGGAGATCTCCGGAGACCTCCATGCTCACACCTCAGCCTTCGGAGCCTTACTCTCGGCCTTGACAGTAGCGGTACAGATGAAGATCTCCATTCCGTGCTTACCCTGCCCGGAATACTCGTTCTCCGAATTCAGGATATGGTAAAAGGTGACTTAGAGGAAGGACTTTGGGCAGATGGAAGGCGGGAACACGTCGGAGTCCTTGACCCAGAAGAATCAGTCGAAGAGCAGCTCACCTTTTCCCCGGGACCACCTCACCGGGCATGCAGCATTCGCGTGGAATATGACGATGCGCTCCACCTGTTCAACCCCTGTTGGTGGAACATAACCCATCTGTATCTAGAGGTGCTGGGCGGCACAGATGTCTTCGGCGCAGCCATCAAGTTGTGTCCAAATCTCCAAGTTCTCACCCTAGGTAGCCGTGATTGCACCTCCCGTTGCACACATCTCCCTGAACCGCTCATTCACACGAAGCTTACCCATGTATCCGTTTTCGTATGGGCCGAGTTGGGAGACTTCTTGCTCCAGGCGACCCTTCCTGGCTTACGTGACCTCAGCATCATCGCTGTCTCGTTCGGGCAGCCCGAACACGTTCGTGATTTTTTAATTCGTTCTGGCTGCCCTCTCGAAACGCTCAGGGTCCTGGGTAAGAGATCAAGACCGTGGACCGAAGAAGAAGCGAGGGAACTGAGAGGACTGGTGCCTACGTTGACCGAACTGACTTTAAATATGGAGTAGTCTTTTCATTTTCTGCTATCGTTTCTTGATCAGGCCCCTCTCTCTCTTTCCTTATACCAAATGCTGTGCATTTATTTGTTCCTATTTGTTCCTCCTAAGATTTGTTGGTAAAGATGTATATATTGTATATGACGCTCAGAGTACACTATTAATCAGCACATATTCAGAAGGTGACGCACACAATTGAGAGACCAGGTATAAATAGGCCAGCACACATATTTGAGACGGATCGCATATCATGTAAAGCTTAGAATGGAATCGCGAACGTTATGCTTCCAGGACTGTTCAGGCTACTGGCTCGTGACAGATACATGAATTTGTAACAAGTCCATATTTTACACGGGAAAAGCACTGGATGTACCTCCCAGGTGCCAGTGGGAATACATTCTATTCATGCGCAGACTCTCACCATTCGCTACTAAGTTACCCCATGTTGGCAATCCGACAACCTGTTTCACGGCCGACCTGTCGCGTTTGATCCCCTAACTTTTAAGGTCTCACCCTCCGCAACCTCTCAGTTCCTCCACGCCTAGACAGTTTGTTCAAATAATCGCGGCGTCTTTGAGCATTTTGACGGCGCCGCATGGAGACGGTGTGTTGGCAGGGGGTAGACAACAGTGATGGGTTGGAGGGGCCGAACTCATCAAGCCATGGAGGTAGAGCAAGGCGAACACAACACACGAGAGCAAAGGGAAGAGGCAAGTGAAGTTCCTCTCCGGACCTGGCGACAAAGAGAAAGTTAGGCCAATGTGCTAGGTGTGACTGACCTGGACGCGAGGACTTGGAAGAAGGGCGTAGAGCCAAGGTGAGCACTGAGATAGGGTGCAAAGCCGATGAAGTGATGTCTGACAGGGGGGACGACGTCGTGGGAGTTGAGGGAGGGGACGGACTGCGGAGCACGCGACCTAAGATTGACAATGAGGATTGAGAGGGGCAACGGGCCGCAGGTAATGGGGGTGAACGGAAGGAGAGAGACGGGGACTCCGAAGGTTAGGCGTTGAAATCGAGATCGAAAAATTGAATGAGTAGAAAGCGATATTCGATTCAATCTATTGAGAGAAATAATTGGCGTTGGGTGCCGATAACGGGGAATCTTTCATAAATGAATACGAAATGCTTTCGAAGTGATTTGCGGGTGGGAGGGGGACGGAATGAAAGGACTCACGGTGGAGAAAGACCTTACAGAATGAGGGGCACACACCTCGCAAGGAGTGACGCGGCAGATGTTCAACTTGAGGCACAGGAAGAGAAGGTTTCTGACAGTTGCTTTCTCATGAATTATGGGTTTGCGACGAGTGCAAGACATAGCACGGAAGGTAAGAACCATTGGGGCCTGAAGCCGACAAAACCAAAAAGGAGAGAAAGTTCTGATGGTCACTTTCTCACGATGCCGACTTTTGAGTGCGAGAGAGATCTTGTCAAGCAGGGTAGTAACACCGACACATTGCATTAGTGAGTCATGACGTCTGCGTTATCTACTAGGCGGACGACACAGGTGTCCGATCGCGTCCGAAACATTCAGATCCACCCACTACATCTCAGAACTCCGTTACCTCCGCCTATGTGCCGCAGACACGACGCGTTTTACAGAATTTAAGTCGGGTCTAAATGTCGTCCGGAATGTGAAGGTAGTGCTTCAAGTATGGATTGAAATTTGGGAAATGGCGATACTTGCAGTTTTCTCGAGGAATAATATACGGGTGAAATATGCACAGTACCATCAAATATTAGCACAAATTCAAAGTATAGTCGACATGTTGATGGCATTCTAAATAGTGCAAACTTGAAGATTCTGACTCTGCTTTTTTGTTCGTGCAAACAAGAAGTAGTAACAATAGTAGTCTTTAATAATCAACTTTGAGGTTTAATTCAAGTACATATCTGAATACATTACAAGGCACGTTTGTACATCGTCTATACTTTGAATTTGTGTTAATACTTAATCGTGGTGCACACTTGCGTACATACTTTAAATTTCAACTCGCATGTTATTCCTCGACAAAACTTCAAATACTGCCATCTCCCAGACTTCAATCTATGCTCGAAGCATTATATTTACATTCCGGGCGACATTTAAACCCGACTTAAATTCTGCAAAACGCGTCGTGAGAGGATACGCAGGCGCGTGCTACGTGGAGCTGCCGAGTAGAACTACACTGTCGTCAGTGACGGCATATCGGTATTTAAGTCTGAGGTCATACTAAGGTGGCCAATTGTGTCACCAAGACCTTCATTAGTGTGACCTTCCTCACAGACGCGATCATCCACCTGCAATAACTAGTACTTTCCTCTTACTCTGAATGAAATGTGATATGGGCAGCACGGATCTCTTGCAGACCCAACACATGGTGTGGACCAAAAAAAAAAGGTACCCCGGACTTGTGGCCATAGGATTCTAGTGAAGCTTTGGGATTGAGCTTCGAACTGGCTCGTGGATTGCCCAATCGCCGCCCGCTCGTATCTGCTCTCGCGGCGTTGAGTTGAGAAGTTGGACTCCAGCACCCCATCCAGTTAACACATTGCTATCACAGGTAATTCTCATTATATTCACTATCATGAGAAGTGCACTCCGATGTTGGACGCATGTTTGCTGTTGGGGTCCGAACGCTGGCTTTTCGTCCCATTCCCATTCTCAGAATTGCTCGGGCCGAGTGCCAATGTTAGTTAGCAAGTCGTGGCTGGGTTTGTAGTGCGCCTCAGCGCCCTTTCTGTGGCATTGTTAGCCCTTGCTCAGGCCGCCGCCCCGGCGGGCCGTGGTGGGCCCTTCCGCAATAGCGACCGAGGTGCTCGTTTGAGGACCCATAGCATCATCACCGGCTTAACGGCCGGTATGCACGACGCGATGGCACTCATTCCGATGGCTCGGATCCAGTGGCCCATCTGACGATGAGACAAGTGCCAGGATCCGTGGCCAGGCTAGCAAAAGTCTGGCCGCGACCGCTCAGCGGGGATAGCCAGCGTCGATCGGATCGGATGGTCCTCGCCGTGCGACATCCAGTAACCTGGATGCAGCGACGGGCTTACCAGCCCACCGCGCACAGGGAATCATTGTGCCCCATACCCCGTGGGGCGACCCTCTAGCATTACACCGGAGGGGAGGCAAGCAAGCGTTGCACGACACCCACTAACATGGATGCAATAGCCAGCTTAACAGCTGGCTACGTGCATGGCATGACGCGTCGTGCTACACGTTCCGATGGCTCGGATCCATTGTACTGGCCCATCTGACGATGGGTGTGCGGCACGTAGAAGGGAAGAGCACGACGCGCGAGCTATTTAAACACTTCGACAAATACATACAAATACATTACTTAACAGCATCACGTGGTATGACGAATCCGGACTTCAGCTCGGTCATTCAAATCACTTGAAGGGCAAAAACATTTTATGACCCTTATATGGTCATCCAAGCCATATAATTTGTATAAAATCAATAAAATAACAATAACCTACACAGGTAGGTTCAGCCGACCATTAGTTTACCAATGGCTAACGAGCCCATTGACTATAATGGGTATATATAGGGCTTATAAAACATTATAGAGACTTTATATGCTGTATCAGGCAAAGTCGCACGTCACAATTAATATACCGCTTTAGTACTTTGCGCGATGCTTGGGTTCGTTTGTTTTTGGGGTGGCTAAGAATGATTTGGCGGTCATTGTTAGGGCTGTACTTTGCTCACGTATCATTTACATCAGCCTCCCAAATGATAAGGGATTATTAATATCTGATCTCATTCTTAAAGAAAGGGCAGTAGAGCAACGCACCCGTGTCGTCTGTCTTTGGAGGGGGCAAAGATGGGCTGTTGAATTGCTCCCGGGAGAACCTAACGTTCCATGGTGGATAGAAGCAACCGCCCAGGCAAAAACGGCGGGTGCATGCAACGGGAAGAATCTGTATTGTCATCTTTACAAGTACAATGGTCATAAACATGTACCGGTACCGCCATGAGACCAACCATCTTATCCAAGAAATGTCACCTCGATCGCATCTCATCGGGTCCGGATGGCTCCCGCGTTGATAAGTTTGAGGTCTTGTCGTGTATGATGGAGTTCTTCGTGCGGTCCTGGCCATCCTGCAGCCCATGAGGGTTGATCTGTGCTTGCCGCAGGATTGGTCTGGAGTCGTTCACGGTTCCCTGCACCACCGCACCATAAATATGCGCAGTACCATAAGGATACCAACTATACTGACGGCAGTTTTTGGGTCTTACATTACTCGTTCGAGCGTTTATTTCTCAGACTCTCCTTCACTCCCTGAACTTGAACAATGCTTGGTGCGTCTTCATCTCCTGTGCCCGGATCTTGTGGACGTCCTCATTTGTAGCACCGTCGACGTGGTGGAGGGGCTTCCAATGCTTTACTGTACTCCATGCGCGCGGTCAAGGCACACATCCGCAATGCTTCAATTTTGCATACTGGTGCTAATGCTCTGTCCATTAGCAGCCCATTTCACATACTAGAAAAGGGAGCGACTTTCATGATCTCGTTGTCTCCGTCTAAGTCCAAAGTCATGATGAACTTGTGCGGCAAGCGGTCGCTGATCGATTTCGAGGCGAGCTGAGTCAATATTATTGAGGGAGCGCGATGTACCAGCTCGACAAGCGCTGTGATGTGGCTGGCTTTGGAAACGAGTCGGATTTGTCGCATACTCTTCATAGTGCTCGAGTTGAGTATCAAAGTTATTTTTGATTCAGCAGATTCAATGTTTAATAAATCTAATCAAGCTGCACTTCATTGGGAAAACTCGCATTATCTGACTGGACAAAAGTCACCTTATTCCCTTATAGGACCTACGAGTTTTGTCGATCTGCCTATCAATGGCTGGTGTAGTTGCCTCTTAGATGGACCGGTCACGAGTCTTACCTCAGTGGAGTCATTCAGCAGCTTGTAATCGCTGCACTATTGGCCGCAGTATTATAATATCGCATTAAGTCATAACGGAGAGATGGATCGCGATATGCATGTATTGCAAGAGTGCGAGTGAACCTATGGAAGGACATAGCGGTCCGGATGACATCACTGGAAGGAATAACGAATTGACAATGCACCGCGCCGAGACTGCGAGGTAAATCGGTAGACCATGTGCACGGGCAGGAAGAGGTCAAACTGACAAATTTAATATGACTCGTGTCAATGTCCATGTAGAGGGCAGGGTGAAGCACGCATATGCTTACAGGATGTAGTGTTAACAAATGAGAGAGCGCAAATTCCGAATTCTGCACGGCCCTGCCATGTAGCGACAGGTTGAGGGTTGAAATAGGTTGCGGTATGGATCTATTACAGGCGACAGGGTATCATATGTATCTACCGTTTATGCTTTCCCTCCGCTTGGTCGCCGCCATCTTCTCCATTTCTGTTGCTCGTCTCGACGAATAGATTTTTCAGTACCTCAGAAGGCGGATAACTGTGCCAGAATACTTTGGGGACGGTACTATCCAGTCTAAAAACGTGGTGTCCCCAGTGGCGCTCCTTCACCCATGCGGATTTCCACCCGCAGGCCCTACAAATCATCCGAACATCGTAGTCGTCGTTCTGTACGTAAAAGTCGAACGTCGTCCGGTCGCAATTCGGCGTCCCGCACGCCCGGAACTCGACCCCCCATGGTCGCATTGGAGGCGCGTGCCGGGCGATTTTCCTCGACAACACCTCGGTCGACCCTCGTTCCTTGAATATCGCTACCACGCTGTTTACCTCCAGCAGGTGCAGATCCTGACCGACAACGGAGACGATGGTGTCCCACAATCCCATCGTCTTGTCCACCCCTAATCGCTCGATCACTCGGCCTACCGCGTTTTTAACTTGGGTCGGAAGGGTGGATGACCCGGCAAATCCTAGAACGAAGTCGAAGATGTCGCTAATTCGTACTTGAGCACCTCCAGCGTCCAAACCATTCCCAACAGCAAACCACGTACCTTTCCACAAGACCCCTCGCGTCTGCAAATGACTCTCCGTTACGCATGACCGGCGCACAGGTCGCGAGGAATAACACCCTCCATCCACCCCTTGAAAACGGTGAGTTGTCGTACCAATTCTTCGCCGATGCTGGTCGAGTGCAGAAGCGAGCTTGCATTGCGGCCACCTTCGCCTGCTCCAGTAACTGCGGTCCGACGAACTTCTGCACAACCTCACTCGTCAGGCTATCCATCGGCCTCCTTGCTCGGTCCTTCCACTGCAGTCTCCCGGTCCTTGCTTCCGAATGGGTGTCGATTACGATGAACGTATTCACCGGGATATGGGAGCGAATGGAACTCGCGATGAACTCCGCCCCTTGAGTCAGTGCATCTGCCTCCTTCTTGTTCATGTTTTCGCTTAAGCTCCCTTTTAGAAGGAAAAGCTGTCGTCGACAACCAGGTGTCATTTCTCAGAGAGGAGACTGGTTGAATGTTACTCACGTTCTCTTTCTGGGACATGTATTGCATTTTGAAGTCGCACTGTAGTGACATTTGCATGTATTTGTCTGGCAAACCCGGGAGTGTGAAGGTGGCGAGTACCATAGGCCACGTCAACTTCGACCGCTTTCTCCCACCATAGCCGGTGAAGCCGTACTGTATGTCGGTGCATCACTCCGACTGTCTAGCGCGTGAAGAGCTATATGGATTACTCACAGGCAAGCAGCCCTCGTCTCCCTTCGGTGCCTGCACCATCTTCCTCCAGTGGCGTGGCTCGCAGACAATGCAACGAAACGGGATATTGTGGTCGAGCGTCCCCACCCAAATGCACCCCGGGCCGTCCAGAGCCTTCTGTTCGCACATGTAGCCTCCACAGTCCACGCACTGGTTGAACTGGTCGCCCATGTGGTCCCCACAGAAGTTACAGAATGCCTTCTCCACCGTCAGATGCGATTCGGAGGATCCTGGGGACCCCCTAGCTGCTCGCCACCCTGGTAAATACCTGTGCCATAAGACGAGGTCGCCACCCACCGCTATCGCCCATCTCCCTTCCTCCGTCGCAATCCTCTTCGCTCGTTGTACTCACAAAACGCTTACGCTTTGCTTTCTTTAGAGTTGGGACACGCGGGTTCGACATGTTCTCTCAGGAAGTGTTGGAGACTGAGCTGAGTCAGTTTGAAATAAACGTCAAGTTCATAACTTTCGGCCTCATGTTCCGGCAACGAGCGATTTCCTTTCCCGAAGATCAATTATTATAGCCCTCTTATCATCCACACCACACTTCGCCCGCTGAGCACCATTGTGTCGACCACTATCCTCGTAACCTCTACTGCGTCCTCAACCCAACCTTGTTCTCCTACCATGCACCGCTCCACTGAACATAGCGCAGATACTTTGCTGCCCTACTGTAGACGCATTTACTAATCAGGGAAATTGTGTGATGGCCAGATATGACCAGACAGCTTAGCTCAGCTGTAATGATACTGATATAATATTTATAAACATTTATTTACCATATAATTAAAGTGCAATTAGGAGAGATGATGATAACCTAATTCAAGGAAGATATCAAGAAGTCATCCTTAAGATTATAGACATTATGTAACCTTGTCAAGTCAGGTGAGTGTGTCAGGACACACACTTAAGGACCACCATGATATCTACAGATCAATATTGTACATTCACCAGCATTTGCAGATCAAGACCCTTGTTATGATGCTATCAGAGCAAGTTTTCCCACCCCTCCCGGGCATACAGTCACGGTACTACTACATGAGTCTGACCGGAGTCCCTGTCTCTCGGTCATACTTTTCGTCTGCATTTAACTGATCAGCAGTACTAACATTTGATGGGAATTTCCTGGGGGTGTCTTTGATGACCATATGATTGTACAAAGACAAGGGAAAATAACAGAGATGAAAATGTCAGAGGTGTATTCAAGTCCGGGAATCACAGGACGGACTCTGTGACAAGCAGGTTCGATGATGACATGAACATGTTCCCGAGGAAGGACTTCGCCAAAGATGTCGATGGGATGGCCATTGGCGTCAATGCTGCGGCGCGGACCGCACGGTTGGACTTAGTGAAACTGCAATGAACCAAGGCAAGGAAAATAGATGAATTGGAAGGAGGAATCCTGCAACTTACCCTGATAGTGCGGAACTTCCATATCCTGCACGTTGCAATACCATAAAGCAGCGACAGTTGCTGCTAACAGCCACCTACATGCCCCTGGACTACTAGTCCCAAGGACAAGCATTCAAAAAAGCAGTGGTAAACATTAAGACCCCTCGGGTGAATCAACTGCATTCAATACTTATGTTGCACTGACACTAGTGACTTCAAGTTCGACGAGAAGCTTCATCGCCCATGTGAACACCTACGGAAGGATGATTCACGGCTAAATGCACTGCACCAAGTCACCACCGAGTGCCGAGGAAGAATGCCTCGAGAGACAGAAAAATAGTGAGATTACCCTGGACTGCTCAGAAATTTGACAAGCAACTAACAATACACACAAACGAGAATGAATAAGCTCTACTAGGTTGGACAGAAAAGAGATGAGTCACAGCAGAGTGAGCTACTAGTAGAAAATGGCTTTTCAGGCCAAGTAAAGAAGAGCTTGAATGTTGTTTATGATAAAACACGCTGGCCCATGTGGTGTTCTCGTAAAACAGAAAATATATTCCCGGACGACAATTCCAAGTGGAGTGACCTTGGTAAACAAGGTAACCAAAGGCATTGACAGATGTAGATGGATGCTTGATCGCTTCTAACTCATTGGAGATAAGCGTGAACTATCTAGACAACACACTTACTAAAGTATCAAAAAGAGCCTTGAAACAGAGAGCTATGCGCGAACCACTCTTCTTTTGATACCATTGTGCTTGCAGTCGTCAAGTGTTAGGATAACTAACCTAACATAACCTAACAGTACAGTACAGTACATTTTTTCATTATGCGTATGTGTTGAGGAGACTTTTCACCCATGCAGAACATCTACATACGCGAACCCAAAGGTGTGACACCGACACCAATGCTTCCAATAGTCGTCTAACATAGTCTGCTTCATTTTTTGCATTTCCTCTCGCTGCGCATTAACCTGAAGCTTGTGAAGCTGTCTTACGACCTCCAAAGAAGTGTCAGCACAACTCTGGGTAATGCAAGCCACCTCCAGCTTCTTCCATACTAGCATGATGTGGCTGCCTTTGGTTGTATGGTCCTGGCCGGGGTTGTGGTTGGCGAGTTGGTGAATTTACCTGAGGCATGACTTGGATAAACCGTTCAGACACAAGACGGGTGTAAAAATTTTGATTTTGGTCCCTCGATTCGACTCCGGGTAATGGCGGTGACTGGCAGGGATGCCGTACACGGTACTACATTAAGCGATAATATCACAATTGAGCTACCATTCAAATCGGGTCACTAAACTCCGACCAGGACTGCTCCAGACCTTTCAGCATTCCACTCATCTAGTTCTGTGCAAATTCGCCATGTCATCCTGCATACTTTGAGTCCGGAAGCTATAAAGTATTCCTCATGCAAGAATTTACCATTTCTCCCGGCGTACCCCGCTATGGTGGAACGCAATGAAGTCCCAATGAGATTTATGCATTAGCGCCGCATGCATTCTGAAAGAGTGTACTGTGCATCACCAGTCTTGTTATTGCCACGGTTAAGAAAACAAGAGGAGTATGGTTATTTAACGGGAAGTTGACTGCCGTCTCAAACATCATGGCATATCTGGGTCATGAGCATGGTGACATTCTTGCCGTACTGTAGCATTCCTATTATTCCAAGTTTTCGCACAGCCTGGATTCAAGTCATTTTACAGCACTTTGCACAAATGATGGTACTCGCGCATCGCGAAAACGAGTAAATGGGTGGGGACTTGGCGAGATTCCGCATATCCATCACCCCTTACTCTTCAAGAGTAACAAGTTTGCGCAGGCTGACACTGACAATGCACCGAGCCTATTACTGAGCAGGTTCCTCTGTGATACCTCCCATCGACACCTTGCTAGAATAGTCAACCAAGTTTGATAAAGCGCTCTTCGATGGAAGCTCTTCTGGACGCCATACATTGGGTCGAAGTTCTCGAGTTTGGGAAGCGAATTCGTCGATTCAGCTGGGGATGGAAATGAGTTGTAGCGGTAGATTGGGCGGATCTGGCACTCCTTGTCATCCTAAAGCGGAACCTACCCGGTGCTAAATGGTGCAAGCATCACTGGTAGTGGCCATTTATCGAGATGGTGTGCCTGAACACTTGATGAAGCCGACCCTCTATTTCGCGTTGTATGAATTTCTGAATCAAAGTCATTGAGTTAAGGGTGGTGAAAAATTAATCGTAAACGCCTTGTGACCGGTTCTAGAGGAATGCTGGTAGCCAAAGAACCTCTCTTTGTGTCCATACTTCTTCGTCTCTCTCGCTCCAAACGAACGGGCATCATCCTTGTATTCAATTCAGAGCAGACCTGCAGGCTCTCCAAAATGCCGACATTTACAGCACTTGCTACAATGTTTGCGACTCTGTATTCTCAGGCAGCAGTTTCCAAGAGGTCGTATACCCACTCGTGAAGCACTGCAGAGTTTGGTGTGATTTGAGTGGATCCACCCACCACTCCAACAAGACCGGGACCTTGCTCGACAAGTTCGAACTGACAAGGTCCGTCGTTGTGTGTCTCCAGGGTATCGTTGAGTCCTATTGTCCCATATAGCTCAACCTTTTCAGGATCTGGTCCATACTAGGGTTCAAAATGGAATTTTCCACGATTGAAACGCCACAGTAGCCATCTAGTACACCATCGCCATCTATGTCTAACAATCCAATGCCAATACGACACATCACTATCACCCATCACACAGCCTCAGATTATCAGCTCGTCGCTTGTCTCCCCATCAAAATCTACCTGATACGTCTCCAATTTGTGCATGGAACCAACCCCGTGTGTTCCCTAGGGAGGACTATCAAACTGCCGTCATCAGACCCGTCCTCTCCTCCAAATTCATCCCTGCATCCAGCCAGTGTTTGCTCTCGACCCATGCCTGCTGCTCCCCTGCCCATCAACGCTGTCCCCGACCATTGCACTTGACGTGACCTCTCGGCCGAACCCACCCGTTCTTCAGCAGAAACTTCCCAGTGTGCTTACCCACCACCTCCACATCGTACGCTCCATACTCCTTGTTTGACGTCAGATGCCGCTTCACCCAATCCCACATCTCCTTGATCTCTTCTGGCGCTGCCGGTCTCGCATCTGATTCCATGGGTCCCTTCACCCTTTTGCCCAACGGCTTCGTAAGCCTGAATTACAGCATCACGTTCGTCAGTGTCACTCTTTTCACCGCTGTAACATGTCATCGTCAACATCCATGATCACCACTCAAGATGACAGCGGCGACAGAGATCGTCTGCCATGCACCATGTTCATCAAGGAGTATCTTCACCTCCAAGTCAGCCCTGACCTTGTTGCACAGGGGTGAATGCTTGTCCAGGATTACAATGATGAACCCCGAAGTCATCGTTACGAATGGTGCCATCTGCTTATCCACTTCTTGTTCTTCTGCTCCGACACGGCTCCGTCCATTTCATCTCAGCATATACTAGTTAATGGCACTATACTGCTTCTATGCATACATACATACATACTCAGCATGCTACCTTGATATCTCTCTTTCTGAGACGATGATGATGGAACGGAGCTTGAAATTGCATCAACAGTCTAGTATCACAACGTAGTGAGTAAATTTAAGCCGGCCCTTACAGCGCTTCGCATAAACAATGGTGCTCGTGCGTCGTGAAAATATGAGTCAACGATGAATGGGGACTTGGCGAAATTCCAGATATCTGCTACCCTTGCTCCCATCTTTTGTGTATGCTCTGTGGCAATGCAATGGCACTTCTGTGGTCAGTTTTCAGTGTAAAGATGCTCTCCTGGAGACCAGACTCTGACTTTGAACTTCGACTCCCTTCAATCTGCAAATCGATGTTGGATAAATGATTTTCCCCTCATTTACAGTACATGATTCCGCCAGATCCGTTTCGGAAAGCATCCCCAACTACTCTACTAGGCTGCTTTTGCATCCCTCCCCGCTTCCTTTACCCCAACCCATCATGGTCGCTCGTCGACATCTCAAGCACCCAAGCAGTCGGTACATCTAGTCAAGCGACAAAGACGTGTGCCGCTTGAGTCGCTGCTAAGGTGCATGAAGAACGTGGAAGTGCGATGAACGTGGGTTGGAACGAGAGGAGTTGGGAAGAAGTGGAGGTTCTTCTCGGTGGCCTAGTTTTGTCCAACATGCCAGAATGGCTGTCTGTTTAGCAACCAAAATGTAAGCTGACTACAACCTGAGTCAGTTTCTTTGCATCAGCAACTCACTGGCAGTTGGCGGGATAAAAGTGAAGCTTCGAAGGCCATATTTGCTTACTCTTGAGCTTCCCATCTCCATGGTGCTGGCATTCTTTGCTGTTTTCTTTTGTCGGGGACTCCGACTCAGAGCCTTGACTGTAAGAAGAACATTTATCACTCTTCTTTTGTTTTTGTTTTTCTTCGTATGTTGGTGGTAGAGCATGATTTCCTGTTGCTAAAGATCTAGCTGATGGCATTGTCACGCTGTGCATGCTTAGATGATACATTATCTCCAAGTTGGTCGACCAGGTGAGGTTATTATCACGGTTCCATTGACCACGGCATTCCGAGCGTGTGGTGAATGAGTCATACCAGGCTCGGAAGAGTTCGGGTCACGGTTCTGGCTGCACCACGGTGTTAGCTAGTGTGACTCGGCAAGGGTTGTTGGGGCCAGGACTGACCGGCTCGGGCTGGGCTGTAGCATCAGTGATCACTAGCTCCGCGGCCCCCTTCATGTTCAGGATCTAGCACCATTGAGGCGCTGTTGAGCATTTACGCGGCACGAGAAACAATTGAGATGTGACCTACACCAAAAAATAAATTCCTTGACACCATAGAATTAGCCTGGCAACACGAGCAGCCAGCGCCCCTTACTGAATGTCCCGCCAGGTCCAGGGCTAAGAATTTCAGCATTGTGTCCGACATGGTACATCGATACTATTTCATCGTGCTTCACATAAGTAAGGGCAGAAGAACGAAAATAAAGCGAGGAAATTTGTTACTGCCAGTGTACAAATGGCCCCCCACAAATGTGGGGGAAGATAACAACAGCGGGGCAAACAAGATCTTGCAAGAGTGTTCAAGTTGGGAAGCTGTAGTATATTGCGAAGCGTATTGCAATGAGGGCAAAACGCTGTAGAGTAGGACTCGGATGGCGGTCCTTGGAAGAGCACGTAGGTAGTCTGGACATCGCGCAAGACGTGATAATGAAGGGCAGCTGAGGGATCCTGCATAACGCATGGGTGTCAGTGAGGACGGAGTGACAGTGAGATGGGTGGGACTTGCAACGGCGAGTCAGTCACGGCGGTCTGGGTATTGTAAAACGTGTCGTGTCTATGACAAGGCGCCAGTGAGATTTGGAAACCTTGTAACGGAGCTGGTAGTCTGGATGTTGCAAATGCATAGCAGCAAGGGGAGGAAGGCGGAGGGCAGGTGGGATATAGCAACGGCGGCGGGATGGGTGTGAGATATTGGAAAAGGCACGGCAGTGAGGGTGGAATGGTGGTGGGGCGCAGCGAGACATCATACAGAGTGAGAATCGCAAGACATGGTGGTTTAGTGAGAGCAGGAGATATTGCAAAATGCCCAGAATTTGCAAGCGGGGCTGTGAGTAGTGAGGGCCACTGGCAGGGACATGTAGGCGATATAACAATCATCTACTACTACCGTTGCTCCTGCAGTACCGTAGATGCGGTAACTATTGCAAGATATTTTCAGTGTGGCCCAACTACATGAGGAGTTTGCCACTGGTACTTTGTATGACACAGAGCTGGAACACTGGATGCTGAGGGTGACGTGTCGGATGATAGATGAGGAGGAGGACTTATTGTTTGAGGCCCTGGCAGGTAACCTCTGATTCTGCGGACAGCATTTCATTTGCAGCTGTTGTTCAAGTGACACCACGCTTAGATCTTGAACTAACCACGAGAACCTGAGCCCAGGCTGTCATTATTTGAGTCGCGGTTTGGGCCCACGCTGATGTGCACCATGCAGGAATGTGGTATACAGTCTGTTCAGAATCATCTCAGGGACTGGCATATAGAGCGGGGAGCCAAGTCGATGTCGCGGAGGGTGGACGACCTGAATGCAGTGGCAGACCAGGAGCTCCGAGCCATTCGGTAGACAAGGTCATTAAATGATATCGGATGTCACTGAAGCGCATGTTGGAGTCTTTAAGGAGAGGGACGCCGGCAGGCGAAAGAGAGCCCAAGGAGGTGCGTTCGAGGGTGGATGGCATGGAGGCTTGAAGAGTGATGACTAGCAATCGCCAGTGGGATTTCATTTTTGTTAGGCGGGCGAGAAGTGGGGATAGATAGATAGTATTTGTGGTATGCAATGCAATTCAGTAATATAATTGGTGTTTTACAGAGCCCTGCGTAGGAACTGAATGTGAGCGGAAGGATTACATAGCACTATGTTGGTCACTCACTGCAACTAAAAAATAGGGTTTGCTGGTCAGTGATGCGTCTTTAATTTGTGAATGTAAGGGACAGCATATGTGCGTGAGAGGGCCTGAGGACGACTAGATCATTGTAGTCGGACTTGGCACATCCCTCAAGTCCATTGCTGTCATCTAGACAATATTTAGGGAACGTGGGTGTTGCTTCACAACAGTGTACGACGGGCGTCCATACTGAATAATGATAACTGTTATGAAATACCAGAAGTGAGGAGTACAAACAAATAAGAACATGATGCAGAGCCGTTAAAGGATCTTGATTTCCTGCATTTCGACAACACTGTCGAAATGTGGGAAATGTGGGGTATGAACGAATGGGAACACTGAGGTGGGCTCGTTAAAAGATGAGGAGTATGAACGAATAATGACACTGACATACAAACATAGACATAGACTCGTTAGAATATCTTTCTATGAGTTTCGATTTCACACAGAACGTCCACCACCCCACTGACTTGATGGTCCTGCCAAAGCACCATCGTCCTCTTCCGATGAGTCTGTCAACTCAACTACTATCTCCTCGCTCACTGCAACCACAGGTTCCGAGTCTGGAGATGCAGCCCGTCGCATCACGATTCGTGGCTGTGGTCGTGTTCTACTCTGCCAGTGTGTATCACGACCATGCATTAGGTCGATGATTGGCTGGACTTGTGCTTGCTCGACAGGCTCCACTGGAGGCTCAGGCAACCTACCAGTGCATGCACCATCTCTTCTCTTCTTCATCACGAACATCTTCCCACTTCCCATCAGATCCCCACTCGTCTTCGTTCTCCAATACTCTTCAAATCGATCAACCATCTCTGCACTCGTCCTATCACATTTCTTGTTGAGTGCCTCTGTCACTTCCCACATCAAATCTCACTCACTCACCTTGACATTTTCTGGTACCACTCCACTGTACTTCCGTTCTCCATCCACCGGTCTTGCATCTCCCTATTTTCATCCGATTCCCGTTCCTCTACTAGCCATTTGTCCACACTACCCATCAGCCGCACTCCCTCTCTCATTACCTGCTCTATCATGCTTTTCATCCGGTTGTCTCGTCGAAATGGCAGATTCCCTTCTGTCTTCCTCTCTCGCAACTCAGGTATCTTCCCAATCTTGTATCGGCATATCGGGCACTGGAATACTCGTTTTGTGCGGTCCTCGTACGTATCCCCATTTTCTTTCTTGTACCATGCTAGCCACGTTTTCACCATACACGCACCGCAAAAAACATGCAGACATGCTGCACGCACGGGCGTGGTCCTATATTCTCATTCAAATCACGTCAGTACTCTTGCCCTTCTCATCATCACCTACAATATATCCATGCATCTGCGACCCAGTTCCAACCTCTATGTTAGTAGTTTCTCCTCCTCAACACCCTCCTTCACTCACATTTCACACATCAGATACTCCTTCGTCAATTGATCGATCATCATTACTGCACCCCACTGCTTCATCGCCTCCTTCGCTGTCGTCGTCGTCGTCGTCTCCATTTCTTCGCATTTTTTCTTCTTTCCCTTGCCGTCGTTCTCCTTCACAGCCATCAACTCCAACGCTTTCACCCTCCACTCCTCTTTCACCCTTTGCTCTTCTTCCCTCTTCTCCTCTAACCGCTGGATCATCGCCATCAATCGTAGGTTCTCTCTCTCCATCTCATACCTCTTGTTCTCTTCCACACCTGCTTTCGTTTTCCCCTTCCCCTCACTCACTTTTGTAGCACTCTGTCCGTCCTCCATCTCAACATCATTGACATCACATTGGACCCCATCCTTGACTTCTCCCCCTGTCTTGACGTGTTCCATCGATACATCCTCTGCTGTTCGTTCATCATCGCTCACTTTCCTCCGTTTTAGCACCATAGATAAACGGATATTATTTATATAGTACATACTTACATATTGTCTCGTCAAAATCAAAAAACAACTTGATGGTTTTTTCTTGTCGTTTGATGCTCTTGTACAG
The DNA here is from genome assembly GCA_038090575.1 of Tylopilus cf. pernanus. Taxonomy (NCBI): domain Eukaryota; kingdom Fungi; phylum Basidiomycota; class Agaricomycetes; order Boletales; family Boletaceae; genus Tylopilus; species Tylopilus cf. pernanus. The sequence continues at coordinate 1,392 of JBBPMZ010000119.1, read as the reverse complement.
TGACATTTTGAAAAGTTTCGGCCTGTTTGTTTGTTGTCGTGTATACAACGAGGTGGTAAGAGTGAAAAAAATATTACATGCAACCTAGTCATCTTAAAGACATTATATATGTATTAATAGATACAACTACGTCACTATTACATACTCATACCTACTTGTAGATAGGGGACTGCACGGGTACGAACAACCCAGGCGTGCCCGGGTGATAATGTGCCGCATTGTCCACACACCGTGTTTGCTCTCTCTGTCTCCCCTTCCGACTACGCGAGTAAGTACACCCCTGGGTGGCAGTTTTAGACACCTGTTGATATACCCGCACCCTTGGCGAGGGTGCAAGTGTATTGTTGTGTGGGCAGGTATCTGCACAACCACCTGGGGGTACACTGGTGCCATCACTTACAAGTTGTAGACCACACAATTCTCCGCATTCAGACAATGTTGCTGAAATGCGGGAAATCCACACATCTGTCTTCTGTCTCAGTATAGTACTTATTTCCCGCATTCAGACGATGTTGTCTGGATGCGGGAAATCCACCCAATTTTTCATCTGCATCTATGTTATTTCCCGCATCCAGACAATACTCTTTAAATGCGGGAATCCTTTATTGATCTCTCATATCAATACACTCATTTCCCGCATTTTGACAGTGTTGTTGAAATGTGGGAAATTAGCCCTCTATTATAAATAGCTATATGGCATGAAGTATAATAAAAAGTGAGTAATGAATGTGTATACAAAACAGTAATACATATACATTTAATAACATGATAAGCCAACATTTTTCTGCCTGGTGCCAGAAAAATGTTGGCTTATCATGTTATTAAATGTATATGTATTACTGTTTTGTGTACACATTCATTACTCACTTTTTATTATACTTCATGCCATATAGCTATTTATAATAGAGGGCTAATTTCCCACATTTCAACAACACTGTCAAAATGCGGGAAATGAGTCATTTCTATGCCATGTGTTACCCTGTATTGTCAAATGCAGAAATCAGTCATTTTTATTTTATTATCACACTGAATTTCCCGCATTTTGACAATGTTGTCAAAATGCGGGAAAAACAAGTCATTTCTATGCCATGTGTTACCCTGTACTGTCAAATGCAGAAATTATTTTTATTTTATTATCATACTGAATTTCCCGCATTTTGACAATGTTGTCAAAATGCGGGAAATTTGGACATCATTGTTTCAGTATTTGTGGTCAATTTTATTCAATTTGCTACTGGAACCCTAAGCCTAACCTAACTACATTAGAAAAATATGGTAAGATATAGCTTGTTTAGGTTATTTTGGCGAATGTCCGCATTATTCCAGCGACACGCACCTTTAACTCCATTAGGATACATGTGTGTCTAACCAATATCTCACACTTTGTCAACC